>OY757913.1:72319525-72484525 GCA_963585895.1 Sepioteuthis lessoniana | reverse complement strand
CTCACCAGATGGAAACACAGACTACTTCAATATTGTAGCAGGTGTGTTGCAAGGTGATACATTAGCCCCATACATGTTTATTATCTGCCTAGACTATGTGCCTAGAATGTCTATAGATTTAATGAAAGAAAATGGTTTAAAGCTGGCAAAGGAAAGAAGCAGAAGATATTCCACACAAACTATTATGGATGTGGACTATGTTGATGATATAGTGCTTCTGGCAAATTCACCTACCCAAACTGAATCCCTGCTACATAGCCTGGAATGCGCAACAGGTGGCATAGGCTTCCATGTCAATGCAGACAGAACAGAGTACATGTGCTTTAATCAAAGTGGTGACATCTCCACACTAAATGTTGGTCCTCTGAAACTAGTGGACAAGTTCACCTACCTCAAAAGCAGCATCTCATCAACTGAGAATGATATTAACACTTGGCTAGTAAAGGCATAGACATCTATTGATAGGCTATCAGTCATATGGAAGTCAGACCTGATCGATAAAAGAAAACAGTTTTTTTTCCAAGCAGTGGTCATGTTGATACTGCTATATGGATTCACCACATGGATGCTAACTAGACATATGGAGAAAAAAATGGTCCACATTCATGTTCACCCTGACCCTTATAAATTCTCAATGGAGATAACTCTTAGATTATAATTATAGAGTAGTTCATATTTACTTGCAATCTATATTATAATGAATCAATTTTTGTACATATGTTACTCATTTGGATGTAACTTGCAAGACATTATCAATTTTTGTACACATGTTACTCATTATGGATGTAATTTGCAAGACACATTTAGGTTAATTGGCCGCACAATTGCCATGACTTGTTAATTTGGCATCACTTGTGTGTGATATGGACTCGTGGCTCAGCTGTAGTGTTTCAGCTCTGCAATCTGGGGTCACTGGTTCGATCTCCATTGGTGGAGATCACAGTATACACTGCTGATGAGACCTAGTAAGGTCCAAACAGTTGTCTAGTGTTTCCATATATCATGCATAAGTGTTCACTGGATTTTCTGGTCATGGTAATTTAATTCACCGTACATTTTTTGAGTTGCAGCTTCACATACTCCACATCTTTTATTCTTGCATTTAGTAATTCCTTGTGTTGTGTTTTCCTCAAATGGTTGTCTCTGGCTTTTAATGAATTTTGTTGTGTCTAGTATTTCTTTGATTTTGTCGTTGTTTTTAAGTTCTTCTAGATTTTTTATTATTTCTGTGAATAGTTCTGAGTTGTTTTTATTGTAAGTTGTGATGTATACTAGGGATTTTTTGTTGTTATGTTTTTTCAGATTTCATAATTCTTTTTGTGGTATTTTTTCTGCTAATTCAAAACCCTTATTTATCAGTGTTGTTAGGTATCCTTTCTGGTGGTGTGTAGCTCTTTAAGGCGAGATTTTCTGAAGTTTTTGTAAGTGATTATGGTGCATATTCCTTGTGCTAGAGTCTCAGCGATGGATTTTATACAGTTTTTGGGTTGTTGACTATTTATGTAGAGGTATTGTTGGGTGTCTGTGGGTTTGTGATAGATATCTGTGATGATGTGGCCATTTTGGTTTTTTATGAGGATGTCTAAAAATGGTAGTTCTTTAGATCTGTGTTCCATAGTGAATTTTATTTTTGGGTATAGGTTTTGGAGTAAGTTTTATAATTGGTTAATGTTTCCTCATGGGCATTTCCAGAATATGAAACAATCATCTAAATATCTGTTCCATGACCTAGTAAATTCTCCTTTTATGTTGTTGCTGTATTTTTTACCTATAATTTTATATCGATTTTCTTCTAAATATGCTAAGGTTAGGGTGGTGTATGTTGGTGCCATTTTAGTTCCCATAGCTGTTCCTAGGGTCTGGATGTAATTTGTTATTGAATTGGAAAGAGTTATTATTAAGGATTTATGGAAATATATATTTTGAAATATATATGTGTGTGTGAGTATATATATATATATATATATACATGTATTTTTGTATATATGTATTTATATATTTTGCATATATATTCTGTATTTATATATATAAAGGAATTGAATACATTAGCGCTGTGTAGACACTAGATCTACCAGGAGTGATGGATGATAGTGATGGATGGTGTGAGAGAGTCAGAGAACTGTACTGTTAGCATGACTTGATGATGATATTTATATATTAAATAATGTACTTCATATGCCCTGATTTAGAAAATAAAGCAATTTTCAGTCCAATTCATAACTGAATGATAATTTTGTAGAGTCTGTATTTGCGCTGAATATCAATATTCAATCATACAAATAACAGAGATAACCATGAAATGCTAATTAGGATCCTTGTCTACTTCCTAAATAGGAGCATTAGTATCATTACAGACTGCTGTTATGTGTAACTTATAGGCTCACAGGTCATTTAATTGTAAAATGTAAAAGAATTGTTGCTAAGCAAAGAAAAAAAAGAAAAAGATGCAGTACAAAATATATTTCTATATAAATGCAGATTATCTTATCTCAAATTTCTATGGATTAGCTGCATTTTGTTTCTATTTTTATCAGTGTTTTTAGTTTGTTAATATTATCATTATTTCAGCCTATCTATCTGTTCCTTAATTTATTCAGCCTGAGGGAAAGCTTCTTATAGTGGTAATTAATCTGGATAATTTGGACATTTCTATCAAATGAGTCGGGGAATGAAAATTTAAATGACTTATTTATTTATTGATCTGTTTTTAATCACTCCTGATATATAATTACCAATAAAGATATAAGGCTCCTCATGTGCATGATTCCTGTTGGTCTATTTTGAATTTCTGATCTGAGATTAATTAGATTTTTTGTTTTAAATTGATATCAAAGGTTATAAGATGTTTAATCAGCTGTATAATATAAATAAGAATGGATATTTTGATAAAGATATTGATTTCTGAAAATGCTTCTCAAAACTGGCACCAAGAAGACATGATAAAGGCAAATGAACTAATTCCATCAGAAAATATCTTGATTGAAATATATAAAAAAACTAGTTTAAAAGCCATCTTCACTAGCCATTACATTGAATATCAAGTCACATACTATTTATAAAATCATTATTATGATTAACTGCAAATGCATAAATAAAAGGAAATACTCTATTATTAGCATTTAGTAGCTAGCTTTCTTTAGAAATTATAATGATTAGGGTTAGTGTAAACATAGATCCCACATTGAGTTACAAATTAGATTGGAAATTACATTCATTTAATGTTATCTCACAAAAAAAAATCTCACTACAATGTAACATTTTTACTGTGTTGCCGTAACATGTACAAAAGTTGAATCATTATAATATAGATTACGAGTAAATGTGAACAACTCTATAATTATAATCTAAGTTTTATCTCCATTGAGAATTTATAAGGGTCAGGGTGAGCATGAATTTGGATCCCACACTATTATTAATTTCTTAATGCTACCAGGAATGGAAAATATGACAGTGAAAGAATTAAACTTAAAATTGGATTGGAAATTGTTTTATTCTCTAATCTAGAGCATTTTAAGGCTATTGTTCTATCAAAAATCATGCTATCATATGCCATTTTTGTTGTATTATGAACAAACAAAAATTGAAACATTATGATTATTTGGTAAATATTGTAGATTGTATTACTAGACTAAGTCCTGAATCCTGTTTGGAAATTAGATTTTTTTTTAGATTTATTTTTATCAATGATCTTATTGCTTCAGATAAACTTTAGACAGATTAGACCATATCTTTATTAAATGACTACTATAAAATAGACAGAAGAAAAGTCACTGTCTTATTTAATCACACACACACACACACACACACAAAAATAATTCTTATCTCACTTATGTATATTTGATTAATAACATTGTAACTCATTGAAATTGCAGACCCTATCTCCTCACATCACTTTTGGTCTACTGTACCTTTTCCCCAGGACATAATGGCCCTTTTGTGTTCTCAATTTTGAATTATTTTAGCTTTTATACTGCTCTACTTACTGGCATATGAGAACTTTATTTTATTCTATGTTCTTAAATAATTGCTTTTGTTCAGCATTTTCCTCACCCATTGTTCATATATATAAGATTCATTGCTTTTACTTTGTACTCATAAGACAATCTGGCAAGTTTTTGGCTATTCCCATCAACAGCTTGTTAGTGTTTAATACACAAGCAGCCAGAATCAGATCTCAATCTGAATGAGTGCTTGATATCTTTCTCTCTCTCTCCAACAAGAGCCTAATCAGACATGCTACTGAGGTCTGTATGTTACATATGATGTTTTGCTACTGTAACCCCACTATATATACACTTGCTTTGGATAACGTTGTGTAAAAAAAAAAAATAAAGGGTCTCTTCAGCAGCCTATTAGTTGCATTGCAGTTTAGCATTATAACTGATTGAAATTGCAGATCCTGTCTCTTCTCCTCATTTTTGGTCCATTCTACCTCTTCCCCTGGACATAATGACCCTTTTTGTGTCCTTGAGTTTGAAACCCATGCATTAGATTGAATTAAAGTTTGGATGTATTTATTTAATAAATCCTACCCGTGATATCAGTAGTTACATAAACAGCTTGCTTAAAAATGTTAGCTGACAAGTCTAATAAAATTTAAGGATCAATTAATATGTAAATGTCATGTTTTGCCCCACTGACCTTCTTCTTCCTTCTCCCATTACGATCTTTTTACTGAAGCTGAGTGAAGCTTTTAATGTGATGATTATACAAAGTGAAAAAGTTGTGTTGACGTTTTTTTGAAAACTGCTGGTAAGATCTACATTTGATTTTGTGATGCATTTTACATAAGTCCATATGTGTGTAGATGTCTTGTAATGAGAAACATGATATTTCTGTTGAGAGAGAAAGAGAGAGAGAAAAAAAAGAACAACACAATATGAGAATAAAATAAACAAATGTGTTTGTATGGAAACAAAGGGATTTATGTCGGCCAGAAATAGGAACAGAATGGCATTAAAAGACAAGCTGAAGACTACAAATGTGGTTTTAAAACTTCACAGCACAATACAAATTAGGTCTTAGAGTAGGGGTAATCCAAAGTTATCAACAAAAACATTGCTAGAGAATCAAAAACCATAAAAGAAGTCAATTAGAAAGCATAAAATTGAGTAATAATTACATAAGAGATTAAAACAGTTTTTGTAAGTTTTAAAAGGGTATCTTCAATGGCAAGTTTACAGGGTTATCTCTCTTATTGTCTTATCATCATTAAAATATATGCTTTCTGGGACAAACAATAAAAAATATTTACACTCTTTATGTAAGTTTTCATTGATAAAACTCATTGAAAACTTGACTGATGGATTAAAAAATCTATGAACTGTTGTATTTACCGACTACATAAATATAGGATTGCTGAAAAGTTTTTGTATCAACCAAGAAGAGTGTAAACAATAATTCTTATCCAACAAATCACATTGTACACCTGGTGGCAGTGAATTTATTTCCTTGTGCATTATGGATTGTATGAACATACTGAGGGCAGCATAACTGCAGCCTTATTTTTTAATTGATAAAGCAGGCCACATTATAATTTAGATTTGCTGTTGGTAATTTTTGTAATCTATTTTAGATATGTAGGGGGATTTATCCTTTGCTTATGCACTTTGCAAAATGACAATCTTATCCCATGTCGTGTTTGCAGGTTCCCTGCAGGCTAAAATGCACAAGTCTGAGACAGGTCCACTAAGGAAGAAAAAGGCAAAAACAAAAAGCTGAATAAATGTTGTTTAACAGAGGAGGAGCTGTGTGTGACACTTTGCAAAATGACTGCATGTGGAGTCTTCACTTTCACTATGTAAGCGGCTGGCAAAATTCCCTTAACTAAAACTAAAGCTGATTGCTAGATTTTCAGATTTGACTTCGTTTTTCCCTTTAGCAGATCCTCTTAGACTACTGTCTTTCTCTCTTTTCTGTCTATCTCTGTATCTCTCTTTGGTCCTATCTTCTATATTCTCAGCCTATCTGTGTGTCTCTGTGTCTCTGTTCTGTTCTCTTGCAGATTGACTTTACTTGTATATATGCTGGAGTGAACATTCCTATTTCTGGATTTTTGTCCACCCATAGACTGGACATAAAAATATTGCCAGATTGTATGTCTCTAGGAGACCCTAAAAAGTGTGCTACTAAAATTGAATATCCTTTCAAGTCATGGCTCCACTTTTATCTGACCATCTCCGTTTACACTTGGGCTGGATTAGCAATTCGCACCAAAACATTCACAGTCACCCACACAAAAATGTCTTAGCCTCTATATGAATATATACATATATACACAAATGGACATACATAGCTATGGTCAACTAACAACCATGTACACACATATACACACACGTGTACTCACACTTACTCATGTGTCTACACATACACATATAGCTAAATCTGTACACCACTACACCAGTGTCAATAGTGTCACAATGTATATAAAAAATCCTCCCATAATAAATATATTAAATAAGTTTTGATAATTTATTGGGAATAATGAGACTTATTCAGAAGAAATGTATAATGCTTTTGTTTTTCTGGAGGAGTCTGTGACCTACAAACCTCTTGGACAGAGCTACTACTAGTTAAAGGTAATGATGCTTTGGCCTTGAAATCATGACTGACCCAAGGGTTATCATCCGATAGGAAGTTATATATATATATTAATATATAGAAAGAGAGAGAGAGACAGGTTGGCTGATTGTTTTTATTCTATGTCAAATCTTGTATTAATTTTATGCTGAAGTCAGCAAAAATCATGGTCTCTAATTATATACAGTACAAAAATGTAACTTCACAATCATTTTAAACATTGGAAGTAATAGCAACAAAATCCCTGAATCTCTAGAATTGAAACTTCATCACTGGATGCAGTTTCATGTCATACCTAAGACACCGTTTTGGAGAGGTCTTGCTCCTCTTCAAGAGATGCAGTTAGTGTATTCTACATACTGCACACAGAGCATAAATTACTATTGTTATTGTAATATATATATATATATGACAGCTGCCAACTCAAATTTTAATGTAGCTATGACATGACATTTGGGAAATCTGGTGGGAGAACCAGTTCAATTGCTGATCACCTGACTATACACCAGGTAATAATGGGTTACATGGTACTTGTAGCATTGTTGAAGTTGCCTGATTATATTTTGAACTTCATTTCATTTCAATGTATTACTTTGTATATATATATATATATATATATATATATATATATATTTATAAGAAAGAAAAACTGTTTGAAAAATCAGATTGACAAATTTCATTAGGGGTTTATTATCATCAGAATATTAGGCCTCTTGTGAAATTTTCTAAACTGTCTTTTCTCTCTCATTCTGTCAAATTTTATTCAAAACTTTACTCTCACACATGTGTGTGTGTATATGTGTGTGTGTGTGTTATATTCTCCCATATTTGATTAGAGTTATTCTATAACTTTATAATTATGGTATTTTTTAAGTTTAAGTAATCCTTAAATTTATTAATTTTGTACTAACAACTTTCTATAATATATTTAAAATTATTTCTTAAAAGCAGAAGTTGATTTTTCTATTGAAAGCTAAAAGACAAAGCCAACTATGGAACTTAGCCAGGTTGTTGAGGCATACCCTATGCTTGACAAACCATACTCAAAACTGAACTCTGTTCTTTATGGCAAAGAAAATGTTTGCACCCATGAGCTTAATGATCTCTTAATAGTTCTCTTGGATGATAATTTTGAATTAGTTTAACTTAATGACAGTGCCAATGCCATCAGCAAAAACAGAAATGTTTCTCAACCCTAAAAAGAAATTCAATATTAAACCAAACACTAACAACATTAGCAATGATCTCAGTAGAAAAAAATGATTAGTGATATAAAACACTTTAATGAAAAAGCTATGCAATGTTGAGAACACAAAAAATGGATTTTATATTTAGATAAAAGGCTAGGAATATTTAATGCAATGGGAAGTGCTAAGTAAAGTATCTATAAATTTATGAATTTATTTTAAAGTCTATTTTGGAAATCTGCAACTTTCCTATTTTTTGTGTTTAGAGCTGCTACTGCCCATAACCCAGAGAGCCCTGGTAGTATGTCACCTCTAAATTACCATCAGACTTAGTTGGTTTTCTTTCACAATGTGAAGAAAGCCAGACTAGAATGCAACCTCATCATAATTTCATGCACATATTGTTGTACAAACAACAGCTGTACTGCCAACAAAGCCTTTATCAAACGATGATCTTGGAGTCGGGCATGGTTTCAGGGCTGAAACATCATTACCACTAAATGTTTGTATGTATGTTTGAATTTTCACAACCAATGGTTGCAGTCACTTATTTACAAATTCAATATATGGAAATATTATAAATTGATTAATTCCTTAAGAAGGAGCTTGCTTATAATTTAAAAAAAACATTTAGAATATTATTTATTTTATTCGTTATTTAGGTGAGTTCATCTCTTGAAGGATTTTTGGAAGAAGACACTGCATCAATGTATGATACCCAACTAGTTGACAATCCTTGGCATCATGCAGAAGCCTACCATTTTTATCTGCTAACCCACACCCAACTCCAGGCTGGTAAGTTTGTATTATATCTCCTGTTTTCCTTGTCACTTGTATTATATTGCATTAATTCTGACTGGCCATTTGTTGTATATATATTTGAGTTTTGATATCAATCAGAGTGGCAAAGACTTTATTCTATATCAATAGGGTATATTATACTCAGTTCAGTTTTTCTACCCTCTAAATGAATATTTCAGTCTTAAACTAAAAGTCAAGAAAATGTTGCCTTATATTGAATAAAAATAAATAGAAGCATATTGCTAAGAAAATCAATAATTTTAAAATAAAACAGGATTCCTCTTCCTGTTTCTTTGTATAATTTTTTCAAACCAATACTGATTAAAAAAGTTACAAGCAAATTAGAATTAAACAAAGATTAATGATGACCATAAAAGTTATTTTAACACATGTATCAACATGATGAAAATATAGAAGTTGAAAAAGTCTTTTGCTTGATTTGCTATGAAAACTTCTTGTTCTTTGATTTCATAAGGTATATAATCTTGACAGTTTGAAGATACACCAAGGACAAATTGCAACAGATATGAAACAAAGGGCATTTAGTAGGCCAACATTTACTGCATAATATATCAAAAGTTTACCCCAAAATATTGTGGGAAACAGGTTCAAATATCCTGATGAAGTTGTTGTTCAATGCACCTGCAAATGTGGTTACAATACCATCAAGTGTTTTAACAGAAAGCAAGGGTTAGCTTATTTCCTAGCTTGCTCAGACTGTAAAGATGTTTTTATTAACATAGTAAGTTTACCAAATGAGACAGATTCTGAGTTTGTTTATGATAGCCAATAACAATATGGGATATGCTTGTTGCAAAATGTTGAAACTGAGAAACCTCACTCATTAGGACAAGTGTTTTATGCTTTGCTCAGTAATTTAGTCTGACTGGTAATGTTATCATTATTGGATGATTTTGGTTACTTATTTATCAAAAAATATAACTTTTTAAAATAGATTAATTTGCCAATCTGGACAACATTTTTAGTAGATTTGTGTCTCAAATTTAATGTGATGTTGTTTTTTTTTAATCAAAAGTCTTGAATCTTGTTAGTATCAGCAATGACAGAATTGTGATTGCATCTGTGTGGGTCTCATGTGTGGCCTAAGAACCCAGTAGAAACAAGATGATCAGTGTTTAAGAAGATTGAGCACAATTTTCAGTCACAATTTTTTTCTGATAAATGAATTAAATTCTAAAAATCTGACAAAAGTCCATTGATGCACTGTGAAAGGTGCATTTCTACTTAAATTGATTATAGGATGCAGCTTTGTGATAAATCACTGGAGGAAATTGAGGATGCAGCCTTTTTTGGTTGGGGAGCAGACAAAACTACACATTTACTTTATAGTTATTTGACCTGTAATGCTAGTTGTTGTATGTAATTTGTTGCTTCTGAATGATCAGTGTCTGTTTTCCAATGGTTTCAACTGTTGCCTTCAAAATGAGACTGTCAAAATAAGAAATGATAGTCTAGCCTTCACCACTTTATCATCATAGTTGCTCAGTTCTGAATGAATGCTTTCATTTAGATTTTAAAATTAAAGAAAATTAAGATTCACTATCAATACTTTGATCCCATCCTGCATCATTCCCTTGAGAAAAGGCAAGGATAATAGAGAAAAAAAAACAAACTTGTCCGTTTCCATTTAATCTCACATTCAATGAGAGACATAGTGTGACACTATAAGCTCTTCTATTCTTGTGTTCACATATTTAAGTGCAATAATGCATATGTATATAGGTGTGAGCATGTCTATGTGAGTATGTATGCATATAGGCATAGCAGATTTGTATGTATATGTGCATGGGAGTGAGTGTATCTCTATGGTTGTGTGTGAGCATAGGTAACATATTTGTATATGTATACATGGATGTATGTGTATATAGTAATATAAGAAAAATAGCTACAACTAAATTAGGAAGTTCAGCAGCTTTTTATTAAGTGATAAAATAGAAAGAAGGATTTCTTGTTGGAGATGAGAGTTTTTAATGTTCACCTTAAACAGAGGTTTTTGGTGCTAGTATGATCAGAGGTCAATAGACAAGGATATAATTTTAAGTACTTTAGTTGGGTGGTCTATGTGGGAAAAACAGTTTTCTTTTCCAGAATCATGGACTACATATATTCAAGGAAACAATCAGGAGGTGCACAATCAGTTACAAGAGGGAATAATCCTAACACAGACCAGAGGGAGTTCAAGCTGAGAGTAATAAAGCACTGTGGATCACCAGGAATGGAAAAGTTAGCAGTTGGCTGCTTAGACACAGAGTGGGATAAGGGAATTTCACCTAGTGTCCATATTGTGATAATAAGGGATTAGCACCCTGGTCTATTTTTGTAAAGTGCCACTTCTTGATTGGGAAGAACTTAAGAAAATAAAGAAACTGCAAGTATATTCTTGGAATTCATTTTTGCTTCTTTTTCTACCTTTTTTAGCTGACTCGTGGCTTTGACCCAAACCTGCAATTGACTAATCTTATCTTAAAAGAAACTACACAATGTGGGGTTGAATCATTTTAGGCTGTGGAGAAAGATTGCCACAACAGTAAGTAATTGCTGTTCATTTTTCTTTTACTGCACTAATTTTGATTTTTTACTTGTTTTTATTTTCAGGTTATGTGGATGCAGCCATGAAAACTGCTCTAGTCTTACGTGATTATGAAGATGTGCTTGATCCTGTCAATATCTATTCTCTTCTGGGTAAGATTATGTTTCTTTTTTAGTTTAAGGTTATTCAAGTCTTGAAAATTTTGACCCACTGAATCAGAGACATGTCTGTAAATAAATATTTAAGATATTTCATATTAACATTGTATAATCAGAAGGTACAGCCACATTTTTGTACAAGAACTTTATTGATTTTCTTTTCCATGTTTTTATTTTTGTTTCGTGTAAAATGTTTGAAACATTTTGAATATACATAATTTAGAAAGCTAATTGAAAACCTACCATAAGGCCAGGATTTTAAATTGACCATGAATTTATATATTATACATTTTACTGCAGCAATAAACTGAGGTATAACATTGAATTATGTTTTTGTGAGGACTTATAAGTTAAACATTGTTGAATGTAAACATTTATGATTTTTTTAGTCATGGAAAAAAGTTAATGATTTTGGTTTCTGATTAGAAAATGTTTACCTATATATTTTCTTTATATGGTTAAACAAAAACATATAGATTTGATTTAGTTAATCTGACTCACAAAGTAAGGGTCCAAATTAGTATTGTACTTAAATTGTAAATTAAATCCTTTATTTAAAAAAATGATATACTAAAAGTATACTCCAGAAACTATATGGCCCAGTCGGCTGGGGCTGTAGAATACACTGACTGCACCTTTGCAGAGGGGTAAGACCCCTCCTCCCAATGAGTGTTCTGGATATGACATCAAACAATCTGATGGTGAAGCTTCAGTAATGCTTGAGCTTTAAGGAATATGGAGTACCCCTTCATTGCCATTGCTCCCAGGTCCACTCTGGCCTGGGGTGATAGTACCTGATAGGGTCCTATCTATAGGTCAAATAGAACTGTTTGACATTTAAATTGAGTGCAACAAAATGACTTCTGCTAAATTGAATTGTTAGCAATAGAACTTTTTGATCATTTAAATGTGTGTAAACAAATAACTGAAGTTTAATTGAATTGTTAGTGATACATAGCAATACTTGGAACCATTTAACTGTGTGCAAAAGAACGAGCTTAGGTTTGTTAAAAATGTTCTCAACAAAATGTGTTAACAAATCATACATGTATAATATATATGTATAAAGAGGACTTGGCACTAAATAACTTACAATGTTTAGTATGCTATAAAACCTAACCAACCAGAAACTACAACTAGTTGTTCTTGGGTTATGTAATGACAGGCAGACAAAAAACATCTTGTGAATTATAACAACAAAAACTGACAGATATCTCTCTCTCTCTCTCTCTCTCTCTATATATATATATATATATATATATATATATATATATATATATATATATATATATATATCTTACTTTCCAAAACTGGTTTGGGATTAGAATAAAAATTATCCATGTTGTCTTGCATATTTCAAATATTGATAAAATATGTCTAAATTTCTGAGATGAGTAGTTATTATTTACACTATTTACAGATCTCATGATATTATCCTCATCTTTGTTGTTATATTCACAATGTTTCAGATATTTTACCTTCAGACCTTCTTCTGGTGTTTTTTATTTTAGTCTGGAAACCTTCTAGGAATTTCAAACTAAACCTTTTATTCATTCCACAGTAGTAAACCATTCTCATTTTGCTACCTATGTCTTGAAATATCTAGAGTCAGTTAGTTCACCTTTCTTAGTTATTTCATACTTGTAAGGTCACTTCCCTTTCTGTTGAACTTGGACTGAGGAATTGAACTCATGACTTCCAGTAGTTTAACAGAAATAGTTTTAAAGTCCTCTGTTTAATTGGACATTCAATTTGATCTTTTTGCCAAATTCCAAATTAAAATGGCTAAACCAAATACAATAGTAAGTTTTTTGTAGTTTTCTCAGAAGTCCTTTTTCTATCTTATTTTTTTTCAGATTGACTTCCTCTCTCTGACATAATAAATGTGATCAGTTACTATGACTGATTGAAATAGAAATTCATTTATTCAATGAGTAGAGGTGCTTGTGATGCATTGGTTATCATCATAGAAAATAGAAACTGCAACCTGAGTTTAAATCTTGGATGGGGCTGTTTTCATTTTGCATTATGCTTATACCCTTTGCTCGGGTATGCTTCCAACTATTTCCCCTCCAACTATGGGTAAATAGTAGGGCAGACTGGGCTCTTTAACTTTATAATGGCAACCAGTCTAGAAGATGGAAACTGAACTCAAACCTGTTAAACTCTTTGTGGAGTAGAGCACAGAATAGATAGATAGATAGATAGATAGATAGATAGATAGATAGATAGATAGATAGATAGATAGATAGACTGGTGAATGAGTCTTCTTTATCTTCTTGATAGACAGTAGAATATAGTTGTTTTATATTTTTTGAGCAAGAGACTGAAAACTAATGGTATGTGTTTCAGTAAAAGTTGGACAAGCATCCAAATTAGGCTGTTACATTGAAAAAATAATTGATGATAGTTATATATTTAAAATGCATTTATTAGAGACAGAAACATCGGTGAGGAAATGGCAATAGACATCATTGTCAGTTTGAAAGAAATAGTGAGATAGATATAAAAAGAACTGAAATTAAAAGAGGAAGCAGAAGTTAGAGAGGTTAGTGTGTTGTTTCTTTCCTTTCCTTAACACATGGTAAGTTCCAACTGCTTGCCAACTTGCAGACAATTTAAAAAAACCTTTGGTGAAGGAGTTTTATTGAAGTATCAATTTAAGTGGTAAGTACAACAATCCTGATGTTTAATCTGTTTGTTAAGTGGAATATAAACTGTGCTCAGCATCAAAAGGTTAAAAGTAATCATAAAACTGTCATCTGTTGAAAATAAAAAGAATGAAATTACCATTTGAAAGTCAAGGCAAAGTGAGTGTAAATCTGAATTACTGATTGCCATACTAAGGAGTATATAAGATTGTTTAATGCATATTCTCTACTTTTCTGTATACATCAATTGTTTCTCATCAAACTAAATATAAGTAAAGCAGTGTGCTAATCTATGTGTAACCAAAAGAAGTTTATTTTCAACTGGTAAAATTGCCATTGATGTGTATATTGAAAAAAATTCTCATTGTTTGGTTTGGTTGGGTTTCTTTGTTTGATGGTATGTCAACTTTAGTGGGTTATTTAATGCCAAAGCTATTCTTGCAGAAAACAGGTAGTGGTACTAGTTAACCCATATCTGTGGTGAGGGAATAAGAGAGTTCATATCTTTTCCAAGAGTATTAGGTCATTGTTTCTATGTAATTGTAGTTCAGCAGAAAGTATGTCATAGCAAGATTTTTATTAAAGTTATTCAATTGAAATCATCATCAACTTTATCAAGGCTTGCTGAAAGTATGGACTATTAAAAGTTGTTTAGATGCTTTAAAAGAATAAAGCGATTTCCTGTTCAAATTGTAACTGAATGATAATTTTGTGTGTGTGTAAGTTTCATTTGTGCTGAATGTCATTTTTATCTATGACGAAAATCTGTAATATAAATAGAAATATGTAGCAGTCGAGAGGAGTTGGGTTTATATATGCACTCCTTATATTATTGTCTTTTCTTGTGGAATGTTTTTTTTTATTAAGCCCATGAATTATTATCATAAAACTTATCGAGTATTGACTGCTTGTTTCAAAAGGTTACAAATGCACATGTTGTCCAGTTGTTTGGCATAACCTGAAGAGCTCAGTTCTTCTTTTTGGCACTTAAAATTTAACTTTCAATGGAATTAGAATTGTGGGATATTTTATTTTATTTTCATATTTGTTTTATGCTAACTTTATTAATTCAATAATACTCACAATGTTATAGAATTTTGAAATAAATAATGCCTCCGGCTCATTAGTCTAGTGGGTAGAGTGTTTGCCAATGGTTTGGGTTTAATCCCAAGTCGAGTCATACCAAAGACTTTAAAAATGGTACTTGATACCTCCTTGTTTAACACTCAGCATTATAAGGTATGTATCAAGGGTAAAGTGGAGCAATCCTGGGAAAGGAGTAGCGCCCTCCCTTACACCTCAGTGTAGTAGCTATTGAAAAGGGAGCCTTCTGGTTGCCCTTAACTACAGTCGCCAACTTTCCTTTTTTTTTCCTTCATTGCATAACATTCTATTAGAAATGATAAAAAGAAAAGTTGGCGACCTAAGTCGAGGGTGACCCGAAGGCTCTCATTTCAAAAGCTACTACACTGAGGTGTAGGGAAGGGCGCTACTCCATTCTCTTGATTGCTCCACTTTACTCTTGATCCTTATCTTATAATGCTGAGGGTTAAGCAAGGTGGCATCAAGTACCATTTTTTGAGTCTTGAGTAGCACCTTCCCCTACACTTTGGTGTAGTAGCTATTGAAAAGGGAGCCTTCGGGTCGCCCTCAACTAAGGTCACCAACTTTAGAAATAATAAAATCCTGGTATCTTGATTTAGAAAAAAGTAACTTTTTATAAAAGAATTGTCTGGAGTGTATGTATTCATAGACAACTCTCTCTCTCTCTCTCTATATATATATATATATATATATATATGTAGTTTGAAAGTTGAATAAAGATAGACAAGGGAAAATTTTTTTAATTTACTTGTTAACTTTTCTTGTTCATGTACAAGGGAACATATCTATAAATCACTCAATAGTAAATATGATCTAAAGATTTGTGACTGAGTGCTTTGAACTGTAATGTTAATTATTTTCTAAATTTGAAAAATAATTGTGAATGTGATTTAATTCATTTTAATTTTATATCTAAGCTTGGCTACTATGATTTCAAATTCAATGTTTTTTCATTGGTCCAATTATGATGACATCAATGTATAGACAACATGCAACACAATATCTGAGAAGAGTGTACATGTGTGTACATATATGAGAGTGGATCAATAAATCCTTCTGACATTTTTATTGTACATTTCCTGTATGATTAATGAAAAAAGCATTGACAAAAAAGAAAATTATTTAGAGAAATGTTTTTCTGTGAAATAACTGTTTTTCTTTTCATCATTAAGTTATGGGTTTATTGATATATATATATGTATATTTTCATAAAGTAGCCAATTTAATTTCTAATAACTAGAATTCTGATTATATAGTGAAAATTAAGTTAAATATTTAAAAACAACAGAATGTTTGGGGAGGAAGAAGTGAAAATGTTGATAATAAAGGTTTCTTTTGTCATTAGACTATAGACTTATCAATGTCTAGTTCAACATGTAATTTCTTCTTATGTTAGAAAATGTGTTGTTTAACTTTAAGAATCATGTTTCCTATTAAATTTGTCTGCAAAATTTACTCCATAACAAAGAAAAAGGTTGAAACCAGAAAATATTTTCACATAATTTACTCATCTAGGGCAAAGTAATAACATGCTGGAGGATTTTTAAATGACATATGATGAACTTTAAAAAAAAAAATAGTCTCCCTGCAATTCATCATAAAATACTTGTCAAAAAAGTTCAATTTATTTGTTTCAAAAATTGTATTTTTCGATGTTATTATAATATATACAGGACTTTATAACATAAATTATACA
Source organism: Sepioteuthis lessoniana (assembly GCA_963585895.1). NCBI lineage: Eukaryota > Metazoa > Mollusca > Cephalopoda > Myopsida > Loliginidae > Sepioteuthis > Sepioteuthis lessoniana. Next base: position 72,467,798 of record OY757913.1, on the reverse strand, counting down.
AAATATGTAATCAGCCTATTTTTCTAATATAACTATAAAAATAGGCTGAATATTTATATACATATAAAACTTACCTACATGAAATCTTTGATTTATCATTGACTCCACTACAAGCATCTACAATAAATGAATATTGTCCAGTCAGCTGGGGCTGTAGAATATACTAACTGCTTCTTTGCAGAGAGGTAAGACCCCCACCCGTATGGGTGTCCTGGATAGGACACTAAACATTCTGATGGTGAGATTCTTGTAATGCAGGAGCTTTGGGGAATACGGCATACCCCTTCATTGTCATCACTTCCAGGTCCACTCTGGCCCAGAGTGGTAGCACCTGATAAGGTCCTATCTATAGGTTAAATAAAATTAACTGTGTACCTCTGCTAAATTGAATTGCTTGAAATAGAACTGTTTTGACTTTTAAACAGCATACTTATGCTAAACTGAATTGTTTGAAATAAAACTGCTTTTGTATGCTAAACTGAATTGTTGAAAATAGAACTGTTTTTGATATTTAAACTGTGTACTTATACTAAATTGAATTGTTTGAAATAGAACTGTTTGTATGTGTAAAAATGAATTTGGCATTAATAACTTACTATGGTTGGTGTGCCATAAAATCAAGCCAAATAAATAAATAAATAAATAGATATACAATTTTTATATTTATGGGTGAGGGAAAGAGTGCAACAAAAATTGCAAGTCTCTTATCTGCTCTCTGTGTGAATTTTCCATTTGAAATATAAGGATGCAAAAAGCAAAAACCATGTGCTGGGTAGGACACTAAATTGCAACTGGTGCTGAGGGTCCAGTTTTGGAAATTTGAGATGTATGGAGTTACCCCTTAGTTGCTGTTATTCCCAAATCCACTCTGATTTTAAGTGGTAGTATCTGTTAGGATCCCATCTATGGGTTGAATAAATCTGTTTGAAAATTATCAGAAAATATATAGAAATACTTGAAACAATATAACTTGGAAAATTATTGGTATTAAGAATAGTTCCTTGAAACAGCTGTCTAGTGTTTCTGTATGTCACATGCAAGATTTTCTAATCATGGTAATTCAATTCACAATATAATTCCTCTACTTAAGGGGGAAAAAAGAAAAAATTCCTTAAAAATATGATTGTTTACAAAAGATTATTATTATTAGTTATCTAAAGCCATATAAATGTTTGAGATGCTTGAAATGATATAATTATGTACAATTTATTAGTATTAGATAAGAAAACTAGAAACCAAATAACTGCTTGAAAATTATTTGTATTATCTAGGAATACTTGAAACTGTACAACTGTGTGAAAATTATTTGTATTAGATTAGAATACTTGAAACTATATAACAGTGTGCAAATTATTTGTATTTAGAATAGGTACTTAAAGCTATTATTGTTTACAAATGATTGTAATAATTGCTTGCAAAAAAAGAAAAGAAAAGAGAAGACTGACTTCAGCATTAAATAACTCAACAAGGGTTGATATGTCCTGAAACCAACTTACTAAACTAACAAAAATAGCAAAATGTATTATATATATTCATATTATATGATTATATAATTATTAGATATTATTATATCTGCTTATATAGAATGAGTCCTTTACATTACTTATCTATGTTTTATTTGAATTTAATTATGATACAGATTTTATAAATAGAATGTGGCTCATCATTGAACTTATGGGCTGCTGAAGGTGGCTTTAAAGTGAGTCAATCTAATACTCAATATTTGCTTCTATGATGCTATTTGTTTAACTTTGTGGCACTCATTTCATCCACTATAATTGATTTTTTTCATCTGCTGGGGGTAATTTAGTTTCTAAAGCCAAAGTATGTTTATAAATGTTTATGTTTATATTATAGTGGAACTTTTGGTTTTATGTCTTTTTTAATTACCCTGTCATAAAATTACAAGAATGTTTGACAACAGAGAGGCAAATCTTTTTAATGGTTCCTCATCCTGCCCATTTGGTCACCTTAGGTTCCCAGTGTTTCATACTTATTTACTTGAAGTTATAACAAATGGTGGCACAGGCAGATAGACATCAGCTTTTTTCATAGATTGAAAGTGAATTCTGATTGTAGTTATTTTGTCTGATTAAAAAGATATTTTCGTAATAGTTATCTGAACTGTAACAAAAATGGTAGTAAATCTTGTTTTTTATACTTCCTAACAAAAGATGAAGGCATTATAAAAAAAAATCATTGAAGGGCTGGTAGATGTCAGTGTCACTTAGTACTAAGATCAATGATCCTTCTGACACCTCTATACTTACAGAATCTTTTTATATGTATTTTCATGGGAATTTAAGTTGAGAGGAACTATATATATATATATATATATATATATATATATATATATATATATATACGTGTGTGTGTGTAAGTACACACACACACACACACACACACACACACACACACACACACACACACACACACACACACACATATATATAGGTTTATGAATGTATTCATATGTATGTATATATACAAATGTATAGGCACACATATATGTATACAGATACGCACACATATATATGAATATCCATTTATGTATGCAGACATACTTATGCAGACAGAGTATCAACTATAGATAAATACACTTTTTCATAAAATGTTATTTTTTTTCTAAGACAAAATTACCAGAATTTTATTATTCATAATGAAACATTGTAAAATGAAAATGGATATTATTAGTTATCATTCATTACCAAACATTGAAACTCAATAACTAAAAATATAAATATGCTTCTTATATGTATTCATGCAATTTTATTTTTGGTGTCAGCGATGTTACAAATTTATTTTTGGTTGCAGAGTGATAGTACCTGTTAGAGTCCCATTATTGTTCAAATATATTTGAGATAATATTTGAACTGATTTTGAATTTTATTTGCTCTTAAATCATTGGTATTGCAAATAAGTATGAAATGTTTCCTTATTTAAAATGATTGAACTTTATTGATACATCAGTTCTTAAAATATTTTTGTTAGATTTGATAGGAACAGTTAATTCAAGATCTACAAGTATTAGCAAATAATAATCATTGTTATTATCATTAAACAGTAATAGTTATTTGAAATCATCTTGCTTGTAAATTATCAGTATTACATATGAATACTTGAAACCATGCAACTGTGCACAGATTATTTATATGAGGGTCAGTCAGTAAATAAGGGGAATTTTTTGAAAAAAGCAAAATATTTTTTTTCAGAATATTTTCCATAAATATAAATTCTGTATTGTTTTGTTTATAGTAAAGATTATTTCAATCTTGCAAAAATATTTATTTTGAAGCTATTAAAAATGGTGACAAATCAAACAGAGTGCTCCAGGCTTGAACAAGTTGTCAGATTTTTGTTGACTGAGAAGTGCAAACTTTGTAGAGAAGAATATCTACAAAGAAGCATGTTCTTAGTCAAAAACATAGGTTTACCACTCTGAGCCTGTGTCATTCCATGGAGTGGAAACACACTGACTTTTTAGTAAAGAAAATGATCCGGGCACAATGGTCAGTAAAGAAGGTCATGCTGTGAATCTTCTGGAATATGAAAGGGTCCATAACTATTGATTTCCTTGGAAAAGATGTGACTCTACAGTACTTCCTATTGCCAACTCCTTTGGCAATATTCACTTTATTTGTGGAATGATCCCTGTTTTAAGAATAGTTACTCCAAGTGATTGTTTGCTAATGATTAATATTAAATAGGAATAGTTACTTGCAACCAAATAATTGACTTTGTCATTAAATAATCCACCAAGGGTTGAAATTGTTTAAGCACCAATAGAGTGAGGAAACACTTAATAATTAACACAAATGCCGATGATATATTAGGATTGTTTATTTCAACACACCCAACTCATACCACTTGCCAATAGAAAAAGGATCGGGAGGACAGATGGGTACACAAAAAGGGTTTTTCTGAAAGAGGAGAGTTCTCTTAAAGAAAGATAACAAGTTATCTTTCTTTGTTACCTGACATCAACATTAATTACAATTTCTTTTTCTTTTCTTTGTCATTTGTATCTGAAACTAAAAGCTGAATGTTTATATGGAAAAAAAGAGACCATCACAGGGTTAGACTGCCCTTGGGTCATAGGGGATTATTCTGCCTCATTTTTTTTTAATGACGGTCACTTGAATTCCTTTAGTATTTTTCCTTTTTGAAGAACATTTAACAGTTCAGTACTGGATGCTCCATGTTTAGTTAATGAATTTGCCATTTGTATTCTTCCAGGTCATCATTTCACAAAGACTTTGTTGTTGAGTTGCATTTCACTGATTACAGCAACATCAATCCTTAAATGCATGTCATCCACAAGTTTGGTTGATTGTAGTGCTTCAACAATACTTTTGTTTTCAATGAAGGCAGTTACTGCTTTGTCTGCTGGCTTTAGAATGCTTATAGGTACAATAAGTTCCCTGTAATATATTGCAACCTCTAGTCCTTCTAATAAAGCCAGGCCTTCAGCTGTGATAGTAGATCACACCACTCATTTGATTTTTTTTGCCTGCCAAGCAATGGGGCAACAGTTACCTATTCAATCCTTTGCCCACAACATTACCTTTTCCTTCATTTATGTTTCCCTGTGAAGCATCAGTGAAGACAAAGATTTCCCAGTCTTCAGCCATGTTTTCTTTCAAAGAATGAAATAATTGGATAGGCTTAATTTGCTTCAAATGACCAATGACTTTGATAGCATACACTAAGTTTGCTACTGTTGTTTTGTTAAGCTTGGTGCTCATGTCAACCAATTCAAATCCTAAATTAGGCTATGAACCTTGTACAGCCCAGTTTAGTTGCCCAATCAGCTTACGATAGAGTTTCTGTTCTGCCATGGTGACCTGGTCTGTTTTCTGCGATGTCCTATCAGGTTCAAGATGAGTATGCTTCAGGTTTGCCATATCTCATATAGATTGGTCTTGTCTAATACCATCAGCCCCCTGCACCATCTGGAAACCAATATACTGGAAGTCCCCATCCTCTATTTTTCCTACAATAAACTGCTTGTGCAATATTTGCATGGTGATTCATCACCTGCCTGGAGAAAATCATCAACATAACTACATATGATACCAGTTTGGTGTCCATTTTTTATCATGATGAATACAGCAAAGTCAAATTTTAACTGTGTGCATCCCAAAGAAGTGAGTCCATTATGCACACTTTGGTACAATTGTCTTGCTCCATCCTTAAGGTTATAGAGTACGTGTTTCAGTTTCCAGGTAAGGCCATGTATAGTTTTACTTTCTATAGGGGGTTTTATATAGACATCATGGTCCAGTTGTTCCTGCAGGAATGCAGATTTTATATCTATTGTTTTTATTTTCCATTTCTTGCTTGAAGCATCTGTGAGGAACACTTTCATTGCTCCTTTGTTTACTGTTGGGCTATCTGTCATGACATAGTAGTTTTCTTCGAAACCCCATGCAACCAAGCATGCCTTGATGGCTCCCTCTTTTGAGGTGATTATCTACCTAGTTGATATTGTCTTCTGGCCACGGTTTTCCTTTTCATCATAGGTCCTAAAAGCGGATAGTCACTGAAGTTTGTTCTGCTTATCTATTTCATGGTTAGGTATAGTGTCATTTTTCGTCAAATTGACATGTTCATCGTCCTCCAAATGGGAAATTTTCCATTTGATTGTCTTCAAATCTAGACTCTTCTGTTCACTAGCAGCAGTATGATCTTGGACATTGAACCATGTTTTATTTGTTCCGGTAGTTTTACCAGCCCTCCCTCATATAGTTACTATTATCCACTCCTCCTCACCTGGTAACTTGTATTGAATTTGGTTCTTCTTCAGGCTCGATTCTTTAGTGTATTATCACAGGGCTCAGTACCCTGATCACCCTTAATTAAAGTCCTGGATATTTCTTTTACTTTTTTCTCTTTTTCAGGCTTATCATTCTTGTAGCGCAGTTTATCTGAACTTGTTTTTCTTTCAATTTGAGGTTATCAAATCCCAAATTTACCAGACAGAATCTCTTTTCCATTCTGGAAGATCACTTTACCAGGTCAAGACAATGATCTTTCTCTTCTTGTTTATAGAAGACTAAATCTCCATTGTCAAAAAACTACTCTAACGCTCTCACTTTTGACTACAAAGCAGCCTTATTCTTTCATCAGCCTCAGACTAGATATAGGCTTTGCAGGCTTCATATAGGGCATTCATGTGTTTGTGGAATTTTTTGCTACAGGTGCTCCCTTATGAGGCAGGAAGTTCTATAGGTTCAGATTTTTTAAAATTCCAAACACAAGCTGTTTGCTGCTAAAACCATTCCACATTTGCAGTGGGTTTCTTGCCATGTTGGCTCATGAAAGGAGTATTTCAAGTTTGACTTCATTATTTTCAGCCTCCAGTTTTGTCAGCATCATATCCGTGACAGCATGCATATGCTTGCACAGTCTATTCTGTTATGGGTTCATACTCACTGTGGTGTAAGGCCATACATTCAAAATTGAGGATATCTCCCTTATTTTGTCCGAATTAAATTCCCCCTCATTATCCATCATTTAAGCTTCGATAACTCCAAATACTCCCTCCCAGTTTTTCATGAGTGCTTCAATGACATTGCTTGTTTTTTTTTTTTTCAGTGAATGAACACAGATATAGTGTATATGGACCATATGTCAATCATGTGGAGAATCCACTGACCTTGGTAGTATTTGAGAGCCATCGCTACTTTTTCGTTAAAGTCTTTCACCATTGGCTTAGACACCACTGGCGGGGGGTACAAACTGACAGTGGAGTTTGAGTATTGTTGATTTGAGGTCTTTTATATTCATTTCATCCAATTTAACTGCATTCACTTCTATTATTTGCAGTCTCAGTTTTATTGATTGTTATGCAGTAGTCCCTGGATGATGTAATATCTAGTGCTACCTCTTTTCTCATGATAATGGCTGTATCATTCTCTTAGTACATTTTTACTCCAAATTTCTTCATAGATGGTCTTGAAAGCAGTTGTGGGATATCCGATTCTACCACATTGGTCTTGATCCAAATATCTTTTCTAACAATCCGTACTGGTAGTTTGTACTCTCCGGTTGATCACAGTTTCTCCCCCCTCAGAACCAAAACACCTTTTGACCCTCATTGTGGGTGATCTTTTCCCAGTCCCCTTCCTCCAGTGACCCCAAATAGCTTCTTAACCAGTCATACTGTCAAACTACAAACACTGTCTAGCACTGCACAATTACTAGCATCCTTATCTAATTGTCTTATGTGTGGTTTTTGGTATCCTGTGAATAGAACATTTTTCTCTGCTATATTTACTTTGGCCTTGTTTACCCAGCTATCAGGACATTTTGCCATTTGTCTATAGGATCCACAGGATCTACATGTAAGGATTTGTCCATCTGGTCCAATAGGATTCGTATTTTTGAACCCCCTGCTGCAATGATTGGAATGTGGGTACCCTGAAGTCGTTTCCCTGCTTCTGAAATTACCCCCTCTTCATTGAGTGCTTTTTCTAACAAAGCTTGATGTTAATAGAGCCTCTTGTTTTCCTGTGAAAAAGGCCAGCTCTAAGCTTATTGTTTTTTCTTTCTCATGGATTCTATCACCCTTAAATTTCTTTAATGATTGCTTAGCCTCCTGGTACAATGTTCGCCAATTTTCATACTTCTTTCCTGTTAATACCAGCATTTTTTCTTCCTTGGTAATGTTAGCTTTCCCTTGAGCCTTAAATACTAAAATTTCAGGTGGGAACGTAATTTTTTTTTTCAATTTTTCTGTATTTAGCATCAAACTTAGCAATATATTGATTGCTGTTCATTACAAGAAAATCCTCAAAAGCTTTGAATTTCTCAAGAGAGTCCAAAAGATCATCTTTGACAAGTTTTTATCCTTAAATTCAATCAATGTGTTTAGTGCGTCCTGCTGTTTCAATTTGTCAATCTGTAGTTGCTTGAAAATTTTCTCTCTAATTTTTGTTTCATCATCTTCAGGTAAACTGAGAGCAATTACTATCACTTGTTTATGTTCGTCTAAATCTGTTATTTCTGACCACGCTAGTAATTCTTGTTTGTAAAGTTTGTATGACTTGAATTTGTTGAGGTGGGGGGCTTATTTTTGTTGCCATATCTGTTTATAAATGTGTTTCAGTTAATTTTTTTTTTGCGGGGGTAGGATAATATATTAAACCTTTTTAATTAAAAAAAAATGTTCAAATTTGTACTCACTTTTGTCTGTTGATTACAAAACTGTCTCTTCTGCTACTATTTATTTAAGTACCAATAGATTGAGGAAACACTTTATAATCAACACAAATGCTGACGATATATTAGGGTTGTTTATTTCAACACACCTGACTCACTTACTCGCCAACAAAAAAGATTGGGAGGACAGATGGGTACACGAAAAGGGTTTTTCTGAAAGAGGAAAGTTCTCTTAGACAGATAACTTGAGTTATCTTTCTTTGTTATATAACATCAATAGAAATGCTGTAAAACCAACCAATCTAAATATGTGAAATATCACTGAAAATTGCATGTTTCTTCTAAGTTATCTCTTGGCTAGATTGTACTACCTGTTTACCTGATTTAAAATATGTAGTTGGGTTTTGATTTTCAGAAGTTGAAACTTAATTTGATTCATGAATTTACTATTAATAATTAAATAGTAACTTTTTCTTTTAGTTCTGCCGCCTACTCTAGAAAATTGCAGATGATACAAGTAGACTAGAAAATATAAAAGACACTTGAAAAAAGCTTACTAAGTCTTAAATGCATAAAAAAAATATATGTATGATTAATTCATTTTATCATTTACTCCCATAAATACACATACTTAACAGGTTTTGCATCATATACTGATGTAACCGGAATAATAATTACAGGAGAGGCACTATCTTGGCAGGGAACTTTAAAAATTTTAAAGAGTTGTTGAACTTGACTTAATGAAATAATAGCTTGCTAACTGTGGTTTATCAGGTTCCCATTGTAACATAATGAGATATATTGCTTCTGTTTAGGAAGAACTAAAGGATGTTAGCATTTCATAGTTATCTTCATTATATTTAGAATTTTCTAGGATTAAAAAATGACATTCAGTGTAAATTGAGACCCTATAAAAATATCCATCAATTTCAAATTAAACAGTAGATTTCTTTATTCTGTAATTTAGAGCATTTAAAGTGTATTGCTCTAATAAAAATCTATAAAGTGCTGAGTTATGGTTATATATATATATATATATATATACTAATCTAATATCTACCAGTATTCACGGTACCAGAAAAAAACAAAAAAACAAAAAAAACCCTGGCCAGGAACAAGAGATAAAAGTATCTCGAATCACCGCCCAGGGGAAAAGAAAAAATTTTGGGTCAAAAAGAAAGAAAAGGCCAACCTCGTCCGACCCCTTGAAAAAATCAAGGGATACGCAGTCAGGGGTCAAAAGAAAACCAAAAAACCTTCCGCGAATCCTGCAATGCCACAATTACTAAAGTGCTCAACACAAGACAATAGAGCCAATTATAAAATTAACCTAAATCGCGAGTCGAAAATCTTTTACTAAAGTTTGACCTTAATGGATCATCAGGAAGCCTAAGTTCAACTGAATTCTAAAGGAGAAATTGCTTTCTTTTATTCACCAAAAACCCACCTAGCTTAGAATATGCATAAAAAAAAAAAAAAGAAAAAATAAATAAATAAAAAGAAAAAATCTCTAAAACCTATCCCTAATTATAGATTAACCACACCCTTTTGTGTCAATAACTATTTAACACCTCCGATCTTTTGTTTAACATATTCCTACTTTTACAAGATGCTATTGCTAATTTTCCCTCCATACAAAGCCTACAATAACTTTAATAATTTTTGTGATGGGATTAGAAAAAGATTGTATAAGCTGTTTGAGGAGTTTGGATTTAGGTTAGATGTAACAACAGACCTAAAAATTACCGATTATCTTGATGTTACTTTAAACTTATATAGTGGAACTGTATCTCCATTTAGAAAAAGGAACCAGGATCTGCATTATGTGAACAGGGGATCTAATCACCCAATACAGGTGTTTAAACATATACCTAAGGGAATAGAGCATAGATTATCAAATAACTCCTCCAACAGGGAAATTTTTGAACGAAGAAAGCAGGAATATGAGGCGGCTTTAAAGAATGACGGATATAGGGTCAATTTAGAATATAGGGATAGGTATGAAAGTAGAACGCAAGGAAGGAGAAATAGACCTAGGAAAATTTTATGGTTTAATCCCCCTTATAACATGGAGGTAGTTAATAACTTGGGAAAAGAATTCTTCAAGTTGTTAAAAAGAAATTTTCCTAGTGGGAGTTAGTTACATAAGATATTTAATAAGAATTGTGTTAAATTAAGTTATAGTTTCATGCCAAACATTAATGGAATAATAATAGGAGTAATATAGCTAAATTAAGTACGAAGAAAAATAAGGTGATTGATAAATGTAACTGTAGGGATAAGGTTAGATGTCCCCTCGAAGGCAAATGTAAGCAGGAATGTGTGGTGTATAAAGTAGAAGTATCATAGTGATTCGAATAATAAGAGAAATAAAAAGATGTACTTTGGGTTGACGCAAAGGGATTTTAAGACTAGGTACTATATCCATAAAACAAGTTTCTCGCACGAGAAATATAGGCATAGCACTGCATTATCTAGTTATGTGTGGGAGCTTAAGGAGAACAAAGGGGTAGATCCTATAATGAAATGAGAAGTAATAAAGAAATGCCGTAAATATAGGGCAGGCAATAGAGCTTGTAGGCTTTGTATGGAGGGAAAATTAGCAATAGCATCTTGTAAAAGTAGGAATATGTTAAACAAAAGATCGGAGGTGTTAAATAGTTATTGACACAAAAGGGCGTGGTTAATCTATAATTAGGATAGGTTTTAAAGATTTTTCTTTTTATCCATTTATTTTTTATTTATTTTATTTTTTTTTTATGCAAATTCTAAGCTAGGTGGGTTTTTGGTGAATAAAAGAAAGCAATTTCTCCTTTAGAATTCAGTTGAACTTAGGCTTCCTGATGATCCATTAAGGTGAAACTTTAGTAGAAGATTTTCAACTCGTGATTTAGGTTAATTTTATATATATATATATATATATATATATATAATATATATATATATATACCAAAAATTATTATAAACAAGTTGCTCCAATTAACAATAGTTTAAGAGGAACAACTTGTTTTGAAAAGAATGAAAAAAGTGCTCCATGGTATTATGCCAGAAGCTGGTTAAAAACCTATACATATATGTCATGCAAGACACTGCTGAAGAAGCAAGGATGAACTCATAAGTGATATTCTTCTATGGACTCCTACACATGGACATGCCTGTGTTGGCCGATAAGCAAGAACTCTTTACATTAGTACAGTAGTGTAGTTTGGAAGACCTGCTGGGAGTGATGGATGATACGGACAGATGGAAAGAAAGAGTCAGGGAAATTTGTGCTATCAGCATGACTTGAAGATGATATAAATGTGTATCTCTCCCGTAAGTCTGAGTTTCATGTTTTTACACTCATCAATTGGACAGATGTTACTATATATACCGATGTAGCTATATATATATATATATATAGAGATAGATAGATATATGGTGTGTGTGTAGTTGGACAGCAGTCTTTAATTTAAGCATATTTAATTAAATAATAAACAGACATTTTGTCTATATAATTCTATTAAGATCCTTTGAAAGAACCTTGATAAAATTATATTGACAAAATCTGTCTTTATTATTTAATAAAACATACTTATATATATACCAGCCCTTGTGCATGAGCAGGATGTAGCACATGGTCATTTTTTAAGTGGAATTTAACAGGTTTTAGTTTTCTTTCTCCTAGACCGGTTGCCACACCAAGGTTAAAGTGACCAGTCTGCTCTACTACTTATCCATAGAAGGAGAGAGAATAGATGGATGCATACCTTTCCCAAGGGTATTAGCACTATGTAAAATGCTTACACCCTTGTCCAGAATTTGAACTTAGGTCACTGAGTCCATTCCCTACAATGATAATCATTACACCACAAACACCACATATATATACAGTGGTGGCCATAATATTCTGAACGACATAGTTTCATCAGAAAAGTAGGTATAACTTTTTATCTAAGTTGTTTTAGATTCTATAATTTTCACAGACAATAAATGTGATATTAATTATTATTCTGTGAATTTTGGTGTTATTTGAGATGAGAATAAAAAAGTATTGAATGATTTAGCGATTTACTGCAAAACCCAGGGTGGCCAAAATGAGCAGAACAATTGCTTCTGCCCTGTGTTTTAATTTATCTGATCAATGAACTCTAATGTTTTGAGTTTGATATGTTTGACATGTATTAATTTGCATATCAATGAATTAGCTGCACTAAAAAGATGTTATAAAAAGACTGAAGGCAAGAGGGCGGGGGAGTCAAGTGTTTAGAACCAAAGAGAACATGTCGGAATTTAAGAAGTTGTGTGAATGCTGACAATCCATTTTTTTATAATTATATTACACTTTGTTAAAATAATGCCACCTACTCCTTCACCAATTCGTCAGCAGATTATTAGGCTTAAAATGAAGGATAATCTAAGTATTGGGGCTATTGCAGAGATTGTAAACAAGTCAAACTGTGTTGTTCACAGTATTCGTAAGGTCTACAATGATTATGGTTCGTCTGAAGCAAGAAAGTTTACAGGTAGGCCAAGAATAACGACCAAGAGAGAAGATCATGCTATGGTAAAGTTGATTAAAAAAGGACCAATTTAAAACTGCTGCTGCTATTTCTCAGGAAATGAACATTCAACTGGGAAAACCATTATCCAGGAAGACTGTGTCTTGTCATTTAGTTGAACAACAACTTTTACCTAGAGCACCTGTAGTGAAGCCACTGATATCCTCCAAGAATAAAAAGTGTCGTCTTGCTTTTGCAAATGAACATGTGTTATGGTCTCAAGAAAAATGGCAAACAGTGCATTTCAGTGATGAATCTAAGTTTTTGTTAATTGGCTCAGATGGGAAAATGTACATTCATTGAAAATTAGGTGAAGAATTGTTGCCTAAGTGCCTTAAGGCTAGTGTTAAATTCAGTGGAGGAAGTGTCATGGTTTGGGGGATAATATCTGGAGATGGTGTGGGCCCTTTGATGCGATTACAAGGAAAGGTAAATGCAGGAGTTTATAAACAACTTGTAAAAGATCATGTCTTGCCTGTGCTGAGAAATTTAACTAAGCAACCTTCCATATTCATGCAGGACAATGCCCCATGTCACAAGGCTATGGTAGTCATGAACTTCCTCAATGCAGAAAATGTTACTGTTATGGATTTGCCTCCTCAAAGCCCAGATCTTAATCCTATTGAGAATGTGTGGAAGAGTCTAGGAGAATGTTTTAAAGCCAGAAATCCAAAAACAGCAGAGCAATTATGGAATGCCCTTCAGGAAGAATGGAATAAGATCACAGGGCAAGATATCAATAAATTAATTTCTTCATGCAGCTGAAGATGTCAGAGTGTGATTGAAGCTAAAGGGCTTCACATTAAATTTCTGTATTTTCTGTAATATTTGAGAATTTTGTTCAGTCTTTCAATTGTTCTGATCATTTTGGCCACCCTGGGTTTTGTAGTAAATTGCTAAATCATTCAAGACTTTTTTTTATTATCATCTCAAATAAGACCAAAATTTCACAGAATAACAATTAATATTGTATTTATTGTCTGTGAAAATTATAGAATCTAAAACAACTTAGATAAAAAGTTATACCTACTTTTTCTGATGAAACTATGCCATTCAGAACATTATGGCTGCCACTGTATATATATATATATATATATATATATATATATATATATATATATATAAGAAGAATTTAAGTAACATGCTAGATGGCTTATGAATCTGTTAGGTTTCCATTGTAAGACTGGTCCCTGATGATATTGATACTTCTATTTTGGAAAGAGGGAAAGATTCTCATAAACATTTTATAGTTATATTGAGGATTAGGATGATTATTATCAGTTCAATTGCAGAACAACAAAATCAAAGTTGAAAATTATTATTTTATTCTCTAAGAGCATTTTAATTGTATTTCTCTATCAAAAATATTAATATGATATTGCTAAGTAACTTTTTCTGGGTTATAATTGTATATCTATAACCTCAGTTGGCCAGAGCTATAGAATACACCTACTGCATTTCTGTAGAGGGATGAGGCACCCTTAATGAATGTCCTGAATATGGTACTAAACCATCTGATAGTGAGGTTCCTGTCTTGGAGCTTTGGGGAATCTGGAGTACCCCTTGATTGTTATTACTCCCAGGTTCAGCCTAATTTGTAGTGGTAGCACCTGTTAGGGTCTCATCTATGAGCCAAATAGAACTTATATCCTGAGTATGACACTAAACTGCATCTGATGATAAGGCTTCAGTTCTGAAGTTTTCTGGAATGTGAAGTACCTCTTCATTGCCATTACTCTCCCTGGTCCACTCTGATCTGGTGTGATAGTACCTGTTAGGGTCCCACTTATGGTTCAAATAGAAATATTCAATCATCTAACCATGTGCTAACAAATAACTGATGTTAAATTGAATTGTTAATGTTTAAATAGCAATATTGGAAATCATTTAACTGTGTACAAACAAATAATTAATATTAAGCAGAATTATTAGATAGCAATACTTGAAACCATTTAATTATGTGCGAACAAATAAGCTCTAGGTCATTCAAAAATGTTACCAACAAACTATTCATTTACAAATCATATATATTTAACAGAATTTGGCTGTAAATAATCGACAAAACAAAACTTAGGTCTAATAGTAGGCACTAACACATACAAATCTGTTTTATATTTGTTTTCATCTATTAGAGTTATGTTGTTTTTTGGGGTTTTTTGTTTTTGGTTTTTTGAAGGACAAAATTTTTGTGCTTAAGTAATGAATAAATTAAGTTTTATTTATTTATTTTGCTTGCAGCATTAGCAGCATGTGGAAATCGAGCTTTTGGGACATGTTCAAAAGCATTTATAAAATTAGAATCCCTTGAAAGTTTGGAACCTGCTCAGAAACAACAATTTGAAGATTTAGCCTTTGAAATTTTTACCAGGTAATTTCTTTATCAATATCTACACTTATACTGGCATCAGACATTATTGAAATATAGTAATTCAAATAGATATCTATTTTTTTAATTTTTGTTTTTAATAAGAAAATAGATGACCCATGAACCTGTTGGGTTCCCACTATAAAACTGGTCCATGATGATATTGCTGCTACTATTTAGAAAGGATTGAAGGATTCTCATTAGCATTTCCTTTAATGGAGATAACTATGAAATACTGATTAGAATCCTTCAAGTCCTCCCTAAAAAGAAGCATCAGTATTATCATGGACTGTTTTTACCAGAGGAACCAAATTGGTTTTCAAGTCATCTAGGTTAATCCTGTAAATTGAACATTGTGTAGTAGAAAATGCTTAGATTAAATTTCAGCTAATAACTGTGTGTCAATCTGCAAACTTATTAATGCACCCTTTAACCCTTCTATGCACACATTGAACAAGATTTTATATTTTGCATGAAATCAAAATTGGCTACTTTTATTGGTTTTCCTTAATGAAACCCCTGAGGGTGTATTCCTGCTAAACTAATGAAAAATCACCATTTTGCAAATGAGAGAATTTCAATTTTAAATCTAGCCTCAGGATAACTACGCAAACACACTGTCTTGTTTAAATAGGCCAAGCTAATATGAGGCCAAGTGTGATGAATTGGCCTTTGATAATTTTTGCCAGGTAATTTCACATTGCCTTAACAAACACATACAGCTGTGTATAGTGTGTATATTAAATAACTAGCATAAATCCACAAACAAACAGGAATTGGATGCTGTGCTCTTTTCTTGTAAGGAGGAGTGCCTTTTGTACCTATTGTAACTAACTAGGCTTGAAAATGCATATTTATTCTGTAATCTTTTCTATTGTCCAGAAAAAAAACCCAAGTAAACATTGCTTATTTGATATTTAGAATCTGAATAGCATAAAACTTCACATCTTAACTCAGCATATCAACATTAAATGGGTAGATTCAATGTATTACATCTGTACCATAATAGTTGTTACATTTGTATATAAATTTTATCCATCCTATGGTGGGGTTTAGAGTATGATGACTGCATCCATTGCAGAGGAGTAAGACCTCACCTACCCTGCGAAAAAAGTGTGTCCTGAGTATAACACAGAATTGCATCCAGTGGTGAGGCTCCAGTTTTGGAGTTCTGGGTAATGTTCAGTTACAGCTTCATGGCAATTACTCCCAATTCCATTCTGAGTGTTAGTACCTATTAGGGGCCCATTTGTGGCTTAAATAGATATGTTTGAAAATTATTATTATTTAATAGGAATACTTGAAACCATATACTTGTTTATAAATTATTATTATTAACAAATATTACTATTAGGGCGCCTCAGGTAGTGCAATGGTTAGCAAGCTAAACTAGCAAACCATCATGAGTAAGTTCGAGTCTCATTGGGTGCCCCATTCATACGGCCTTGTGTCACATCTAAGCAAAAAGCTTGATAAATTACAATTATTAGTATTAACTTTGCAAATTATTATCATTATATTCTTGAAACCATATAATTGTATGCAAATTATTGATATAATATATTAGATAGGAATATTTGAAACCATATCACTGCGTGTAAATTATTAATATGAGATAAGAATAATTGAAACCATATAAATATATCTATATTCAAGATCTACAATGCTCTACTATGCAACTGCATAGAACCTAAAATTGAGAAGATACTTAGGAAGAACCAAAATGGCTTTCAGAGAAATCAGTCCACGACATCACAAATTTTGACTATCCGTTGAATTCTAGAATTCTAGAAGGTGTGCATGCAAAAAACACAACTATTATTTTTTGACTTCTCCGAGGCCTTTGACTCCATACATAGAAGGAAGATGGAGCAAATACTACTCACCTATGGCCTACTCAAAGAAACCATTGAAGCCATAATGATGCAAGTCCACTTCCCAGATGGAGACACAGAATACTTCAACATTGTAGCAGGCATGCTGTAAGGAGACACATTAACCCCATACCTCTTCATCATCTACCTAGACTACATCCTTAGAATGTCTATTGATATAATGACAGATAAAGATATCAAGCTGGCAAAGGAATGAAGCGGAAGATAACCTGCACAATTACGGACACAGACTATGCCGATGACATAGTGCTACTGGCAAATACACTCGCCCAAGCCAAAACCCTGCTATATAGTCTGGAATGAGCTACTGCTGGCATAGGCCTCCATTTCAATGCAGACAAGATGGAATACATATGCTTTAATCAAAGAGGCGACATCTCCACACTAAATTGTAGTTCTCTGAAACTTGTGGACAAATTCACCTACCTTGGAAGCAGCGTCTCATCAACCAAGAAAGACATCAACACACAACTCGCAAAGCCATGGACAGCCATTGATAGGCTACCAGTCATATGGAAGCCAGACCTGATCGATAAAATAAAATGCAGTTTTTTACAAGCAGCGGTTGTGTCAATACTGCTATATGGATGCACTACATGGACGGTAACTAAGCGTATGGAGAAAAAGTGTGACGGCAATTATACAAGAATGCTGCAAGCAATTTTGAACAAGTCCTGGAGGCAACACCCTACAAAACAGCAGCTATACAGCCACCTACCACAAAAACTATCCAAGTTAGATAAATCAGACATGTGGGACACTGCTGGAGAAGTTAGGTCAATATACTCCTGTGAACCCTTTTACATGGATGAGCAAAGGCAGGATGACCAGCTAGAACCTATGTACAACAGCTCTGTGCCGATATGAGATGCAGCTTTGAAGACCTCCTGGGAGCAATGGACGATAGAGATGGGTGGCGAGAAATTGTCTGGGAAATCCATGCTGGCAGCACGACATGGTGATGATGATGATGATGATGATATAATTATATACAAGTGATTAGTATTAGGAATACTTTGGAGCTTTAATTGTTTGCAAATTATTATTATTATTAGTTAATTGGAAACCAAATAATTGCTTGCGAAAAAACTGATTTTGGCATTAAATAACCCAACAAATGTTGACGTACCATAAAACCAACTAACCAAAGCATAAATTTTATATACTAAATGAATGGTGTAATGGTCAGTGATTTAGGATAGCTGATTTTTGCTAATAAATTTGATTCTCATTGAGCACTACAGATCATCACTGTCTTGGTGCCAAACTAAGTCAATTGTATTAATGACCTTGACAGTCATTTCATGCTCATAGCACTGGTTCCTGCCAGATCACCAAAATTAAGCAGCATTAAGCCTGCTCAATATTTATATGGATGACTATTTAGTAACAATAGGTATTGTAAGTAACCTACGACCTGTGTGCCTGGCTAAGTAAAGCTTAGTAAATGATAACAACCATTATGAGCTCGAGGTTGAATATGTATTTTTTCTAGATTTATAAAAATATTGGCTTGGCTTCAAACTTAAGTATAAGCATCTAGATTTGGTATGAATTTCTTATATCTGATATCCTCTAAGCTAGGATGTTATATATATATATATATATATATATAATTCATGATATTTAAGCATGTTTGATTAAATAAAGACACATTTTGTCTATATAATTTAATTAAGATCCTTTCAAGTTTCCTGATAAGTGTCTTGGTTTCAGGTTGGAATTGGTGGATGAATTTACCAAAATTGTCCCGAGCACTTTCAGACCTTTCATAGGCCATCATCAGGTGTTGCTTGCATGTGTAAAGAGTGTGTTTAAAACCCATTCTATTCCCAAATCCCAATTTCGAAAATTCTAGTTGAAAACACCACTATAATAGCACTTGAAATAAATAAGCTATGACTACAAATCCTAGAAGCCCTACATATAAAAACAAAAAAAATCAATAGAATTAATTTTGAAAATAGCAACAATGTTTTGAAATGCCTTTAGATTTAAAAAAAATTCTATATTTCTTGATAATATTCTATTTCTGTTGATAGCGTTCTGTTTTTTAAATTTATCAGCAACTCATTTTTATCCAACTCTGCATTTGTGTAGTTTTGTTGTTATAAAAAACTAAAAAAATTTCAGACTCTTTAAAAACACTCTTTACACATGCAAACAACCTCTGATGATGGCCTATGAAAGGTCTGATAGCACTCAGGACAATTTTGGTAAATTCATCCACCAATTCCAACCTGAAACCAAGACACTTATCAGGAAACTTGAAAGGATCTTAATTAAATTATATAGATAAAATGTGTCTTTATTATTTAATCAAACATACTTAAACGAAAGACTGCCGCCTAACTACACATAATTCATGATGTATATATATATATATATATATAAGTTATTTGATTATTTTTGGGTATGTACAATATATATATATATATATATACTGCCAGTCAAAAGTATTTGGCCACCCTCAAAAGTTTTTATTTCATATCCTAAAAGTGTTCTTTTAAATAAAACAAGTTAAGCACAACAATGTTTTTATTCATGATACTGAATACAAATCTTCCTGAGCTACATCCCGCAATATTTCAGGTCTATAACTACTAAAATAACTTTTTGGCAAAATTCAACTTAATTTATCAACATAGTCTCCTTCTAGGGTGATACACTGATTCCAGTAGTTCTCTAACAATTCAATGCCTTTTTTGTAGAATGATTTATCTTTGGCCTCAGAATATGCCTCAGTTTCCGATATCACTTCTTCATTGGAGCCAAATCTTTTTTCCTGGAGCATTCTTTTGAGGTTTGCCAACAGCCAGTAGTCGCTGGGGGCCAGATCTGGAGAATAGGGTGGGTGCAGAAGCAATTTGAAGTGCAATTCATGTAGTTTTGCTATCGTTGCAATCAATTTGTGACACACTGCATTATTTTGGGGAAAGAGCATTTTTTCTTTTTCGTTGTGGTTGTTTTTTGGTAATTTCTTCCTTCAAACTCACCAGTAATACTATATAATATTCGCTATTGATGGTTCTTCCTTTCTTCCAGTGATGGATTGCCTCTCTTTGGTGTTGCTCTGTTGGTTTTGTTTTTTTTTGTTTGTTTTTTTTTCTTCCTTATCTCTCTTTATGCTTCACCACTTTGAACACAGCTTTCTCATTGCAAAAATGGTGAATACACTGCCTTCTGATATCTTCAATTCCTCTGCTATATCATACAACTTCAATTTACAATTGGCCAAAACAAGTTTGTGGAGTTTTTTGGTGTTTTTCAAGACAACTTCCAAATATGGGCAACCTGAGCACTCAGTATCATTTGTGTCCGTATGACCACATTCAAAGTGAGCATACCACTTCTTAACTGTTGTTTCCAACAGAGCAAAGTCTGAATAAGTCTTATCAAGCCATTGTTTTGCTTGAACAATATTTTTTCCCATCAGAAAGTAATGCTTTATCAACACATAAAATTCAGATTTTTCCATTTTTTTGAAAATTTGCAACAGTAGCTTTACTTAAATAACTAATTTGTAACCTAATAATCTGATTGGACACAAATTTTGACATGTGCCATTTGAAGGTTAGTACTTTATAAAAACCATATGGATTTTTATTAGTGGTGCCATCTATATATTAGGCCTGGGACTTATTGAGTGATATCTTAAATACAAATTAAGTCAAAAAACATAAATAATTTAAACTTTCTATCCATCCAAATGACCTCCTTTGGCCACTATTACTGTTTCACAGATTCTTGGCATTCTTTCCACCAAAGACTGCAGGTAGACTGAAGATAGTTCTGCCCAACTTTCCTGGAAGAGTTACCAGAGATTAGCTGCATTTGTGGGTTGTTTAGTACTGAATTTTTGGTCAAGTTAGTCTTACGTCAGTTCAATGGGATTTAAGTCCACCGATTGTTCTGGCCAAGACATCAGTTGAAGGGTGTGCTGTTCCTCTTTGTTTTTAATGTATCTCGGGTAGAGTCTACTAGTATGTTTTCAGTCATTATCTTGCATGATTATAATTCCTTGAGCCACAAGCTGTGTTCCAGATGGGATTGTGTGATACTGTAGTATGCTGTGATAACCAGTCTAATTCAATTTGCCCTTCATCTGGTACAATTCCTCATCTTTGTGATTGGCAAAAGCCCCCCACATAACAGAGCCTCCTCCATGTTTTATGGTTGGTATGATACAGGGGGTTGCAGCTCTTTCACCAATTCTTCACCTCACATAGACCCTTCTATTTAGCCCAAAGATTTTGAACTTTGAGTCATCAGTACAAAGGACTTCATTCTATTGCTCTATTGTCCAGTCTTTGTGCACTTTGGCCCACTGGAGCCTCTTGACATTGTTTTACTTCCTCTGCAGTGGTTTCTTAACAGCAATTTTTTCCTATAGGCCAACTCAACAGAGTCTTCTCTTCACAGTGGCTGTTGGCACATTTTTTTCACAACATTGGTTCAGTTGTGCAATGATGTGTGGAGCAGTTAGCCTTCTGTCATGCAAGTTAGTGACAGATGAAATTGTCCTCTGCTCTTGTCATTGCTTTTGGTTTACCAGCCATACTTTTGATCTTATTTTGTCCTGTTTCCTGATGTCTCCTAACAGTATAATCCACTGTAGTTCTGTGAATTTTTACTTTTTATACTAAAGTAGAAAAATGCCTTCAAATTAAATTTTTCAAAAGATATCTGGTTATACTAGGGTTAAAGATACTGATGAAGGCTTGGATTTAGTATAATAAATAAAACATTGTGGTTCCTAACTTGTTTCATAAAAATGACAATTTTAGGATGAGAAATAAAAATTTTTGTGGGTGGGCAAATACTTTTGACTGGTAGTATATGTATATAAGTCCATAGACTGACACAGTTATTTGCTGAATTTCTATCTGAAATTTTCACTGTATAATGTCCAATCTATATCAGAACTTCTCAAACTTTTTACTTGATACACTCCTTGTAACCAAATTTAATTTCCATTCATCCACAAATTAATTCTGCATGGTGTACAATATCTGGCAACTAGTCTAGATGATTATTTTTTGTTCATCTGTTATAAAGGTATTTATTAAGGCAACTCATAAATTCACTTTCTGTGGACTTCTATGCTTTTATTCATCCTGTTGAAATATGATTCACTTCCAGGACCATTTTGAAAAGTCCTATCTATATGATCCATATAGAACCATTTGCATGGACAAAGAGAGTATTTTAAAAAAATTGTATAAAATGTGATGATTTTCCTCACTAGGCTACAGACTTGCTAAAAAACTTACATAAATATAAGCACATAAAATCTCTTAGGTGTGTGAGTTGACTTTATATATAAACATATCTTCCATTGTAATACTGGTAAGTCGTATCTATATAAAATTACCCCTTTTTTCTATGCATGTTTTTCTGATAAAGGCAATAAAGGCACTACCATGTTTGCTTGTAAATCATCTTCCTATTATTTATTTTACTCCCTGGAGACTAAGGAGTCAAGTGATTATGGGTGGCTGATGTAGTAAAATATTTGACACCCATTTCCTTAGTGTGTGTGAATGCAGGCAAAAACGAGTCCCATTGTCTTGTTTGCTGGCCTGTAAAAAGCCCTGAAAAAAGTTTTTTTTTGTATTATGACTTTTTAACAACAAAGGAAGAGTTTTTTTTTTAAACACAATTTGATCTTACAAAGAAGACAGTTTGTTTCTGATGAAATGCCCTGGCCAAGTTAAATATAAAATTAAAAAAATGAATAAAATGATTCAGCAGTTTTAGAGGTTTTACTTTTACAAAGGACTTGGCTGACAGAAAATATCTGTGTATAGATGATAATTGGAAATAGGTTTGTTTGTTCTTTATAGGTTTGGTTTCAGTTTCTTTGTGTAATGGTATATCAACCTTCATGGGTTATTTGATGCCAAAGCTATCTTTATAGAAGAACAGTAGTGAGGGAATAAGAGGGTTCATACCTTTCATTTTTAGACAGTCAAATATTTTGAAATGGAGCATACTTACTATACCCAGGCGAAGGTTTTAATGTAAAAGAAAAAATTTCTTTCTCACCATGAATCTCTTACCTATGCATTATTCAGCAGGAAGCCATGTTGCTGCAAGATATATATCAAATAAGTTTTCTATAAATATTTCTATAAAATTTTTTCTTCTAAACCAGAAATATGTGAATTTTTTCTAGGGGAACATTATTCAGTGAAAATGGATATTATTAGGTATTATTCATTATTAAACTCTACAGCATTGAAACTTTTTTGTAGAACCATTTGTCTTTAGTCTCAAAATATGCCTCAGTTTTCAATATCACTTCTTCATTGGAGCCAAACCTTTTTCCCTGGAGCATTCTTTTGAGGTCTGTCAACAGCCAGTAGTCGCTGGGGGCCAGATCTGGAGAATAGGGTGGGTGCAGAAGCAATTTGAAGTGCAATTCATGTAGTTTTGCTATCGTTGCAATCAATTTGTGATAGAGTGCATTGTTTTGGGGAAAGAGCACTTTTTCTTTTTCATTTGTGATCGTTTTTTGGTAATTTCTTCCTTCAATTCGATATTGATGGTTCTTCCTTTCTCAAGGTAATCAATGAACAAAATACCTTGCACATCCTAAAATACAGAGGCCAAAGCCTTGCCTGCTGATGTTTGAATCTTTGGTCGCTTTCACTTTCTGCTGTCCACTCAGCTGACTGCTGGTTTGACTCCAGAATGAAGTGGTGGATCCATGTTTCCTCCATTGTGACGTATTTACACAAAAACTCCTTTAGTTGTGTTGAAACAGTTGCAAACAATGCTCTGAATTGTCAATGCATTGTTTTTGATCGACTGTGAGCAAACGTGGTACCCACTTTGAACACAGCTTTCTCATTGACAAATGTTTATGCAAAATGGTGAATACACTGTCTTCTGATATCTTCAACTCCTCTACTATCTCACATAACTTCAATTTACAATTAGCCCAAACACGTTTGTGGAGTTTTTTGGTGTTTTCCAGGACACCTGCCAAATTTGGGAAACCTTGAGCATTCAGCATTATTTGTGTCGGTACAACTGCATTTCAAGTCAGCATACCACCTCTTAACTATTTTTTCTGACAGAGCAGAATCTGAATAACACTTATCAAGCCATTGCTTTGCTTGAACAATATTTTTTCCCATCAGAAAGCAATGCTTTATCAACGCACGAAATTCAGATTTTTCCATTGTTTTGAAAATTTGCAACAGTAAAGTTGGCGACTGTAGTCGAGTGTGACCCAAAGGCTCCCTTTTTGATAGCTTCCATACCAAAATGTGGGGGAGGGCACTACTCCTTTCCCAGGATTGCTCCACTTTACCCTTGATCCGTACATTATAATGCTGAATGTTAAGCAAGGAGGCATCAACTACTATTTTTTGAGTCTTTGGTATGACTCAACCTGAGATTGAACCCAGATCTTCTGGACCATTGACAAACACTCTAACCATTAGAAAAATGTCTGGAATAACTGTAATTTGTAAACTAATAATCCGATTGAACTCAAATTTTGACATGTGCTATTTGAAGGTTAGTACTTTATAAAAATCATATGGATTTATTATTATTATTATAATTATTATGTCAGGCCTGGGACTTATTGAGTGATGTGTTATGTTACTTTACATTGAAAGTCAAAGCAAATTGATTGTAAACAGATATGTAAGATCTATTATTATAATTAACCATATTAATATCATTTTTAAACTGTTTAAAAGAAAAATGATTAACTAATCAACTATAATGAAAAAATAGTAGAAATAGATGGTAAAAATATATTTTGGAATTCAAGTCAAATTTATTATAGTAACTTATAAGTTTACATTAGCAATGAATAAATAATTAGAAAAATATATACACATATAAAGTTGCCAATAGTTTATATATATATATATATATATATATGTGTGTGTGTGTGTGTGTGTGTGTGTATATATACTCATACATATATAATAAGTTACATTTATCATTTATAACCAGAGTACCAGGATTTAATGAAGAATGCGAGTCAAGAAGTCTTTGTATGAATATTAAAATAAAAAAAGATTTTTCTTATTTAGGTTTCTCATTTATCATAAAAATATTTTGATAATCTCTTGCAGGCACAGCCCTAAAGATTCCAAGTATAATCAAGTGGATTGTCCAAGTTGTGCATCAAGTATGCCTGATTGGTAAGTCTGATATTTTGCTGAATTAAATACATATAGTGCTAAAAACAATTTAATAAGTACTTGTTTAAGGATAATCTAAGTATTAGGGCTATTGCAGAGATTGTAAACAAGTCAAAATGTGTTGTTCACGGTATTCTTAAGGTCTACAATGATTATAGTTCGTCTGAAGCAAGAAAGTCTACAGGTAGGCCAAGAATAACGACCAAGAGAGAAGATCATGCTATGGTAAAGTTGATTAAAAAAGGACCAATTTAAAACTGCTGCTGCTATTTCTCAGGAAATGAGCATTCAACTGGGAAAACCATTATCCAGGAAGACTGTGTCTTGTCATTTAGTTGAACAACAACTTTTACCTAGAGCACCTGTAGTGAAGCCACTGATATCCTCCAAGAATAAAAAGTGTCGTCTTGCTTTTGCAAATGAACATGTGTTATGGTCTCAAGAAAAATGGCAAACAGTGCATTTCAGTGATGAATCTAAGTTTTTGTTAATTGGCTCAGATGGGAAAATGTACATTCGTTGAAAAGTAGGTGAAGAATTGTTGCCTAAGTGCCTTAAGACTAGTGTTAAATTCAGTGGAGGAAGTGTCATGGTTTGGGGGATAATATCTGGAGATGGTGTGGGCCCTTTGGTGCGATTACAAGGAAAGGTAAATGCAGGAGTTTATAAACAACTTGTAAAAGATCATGTCTTGCCTGTGCTGAGAAATTTAACTAAGCAACCTTCCATATTCATGCAGGACAATGCCCCATGTCACAAGGCTATGGTAGTCATGAACTTCCTCAATGCAGAAAATGTTACTGTTATGGATTTGCCTCCTCAAAGCCCAGATCTTAATCCTATTGAGAATGTGTGGAAGAGTCTAGGAGAATGATCCAAAAACAGCAGAGCAATTATGGAATGCCCTTCAGGAAGAATGGAATAAGATCACTGGGCAAGATATCAATAAATTAATTTCTTCATGCAGCTGAAGATGTCAGAGTGTGATTGAAGCTAAAGGGCTTCACACTAAATATTAAATAATTTCTGTATTTTCTGTAATATTTGAGAATTTTGTTCAGTCTTTCAATTGTTCTGATCATTTTGGCCACCCTGGGTTTTGCAGTAAATTGCTAAATCATTCAAGACTTTTTTTTATTATCATCTCAAATAAGACCAAAATTTCACAGAATAACAATTAATATTGCATTTATTGTCTGTGAAAATTATAGAATCTAAAACAACTTAGATAAAAAGTTATACCTACTTTTTCTGATGAAACTATGCCATTCAGAACATTATTGTTGCCACTGTATATATAGTGTGGATTGAACTTACTACTTAGTCATAATTGGTCTACCAAATTTGCTTGTTGACCAATAATTTATTGTAGGCACAACACCAAAGATTTTAAGTATTGTATCACACAAAATAGATATAGGTACATAAAATATTTTACTTATTTTGGGACTGTTATTTGTACAGAATTTAATTCTTTAAAGAAACCATATAATTTACTTTAACTTTCATCTGGGTTATTCAGTGTCAAAGTCAGTCTTTTTTAGCTAACAATCATATGGTTTCAGGTAATTAGTGATAATTCTTTGTAAACAATTATAACTTCAAATAACTATTCTTAGTACAAACAATTTCCACTGTTATTTGATTTTAAGTATTTTTATTTACTAATAATCATTTTCAAACAGATCTATTTGGCCCATAGACAGGATCCTAACAGGTACTACCCTTCTGGGTTGGATTATATTTTCTACTCATGGCAATGAAGGGGTGATTCCACACACCCCAGAATTCCAGATCTTGAACCTCAGCACCAAATGCTGCTTAATGTCATACCCTAGATGGCAATTATAGATTTATCTAATCATCAGTATATTCTCCACTGCTTTTCTGATAACCTGATAACCTTATTTCATCTGTCAACAACTTTATAAATGCCATGTTTATAAAATTCTTTATCTTTTGATCTGAAATAAGAGATTAACCCATTTCTAACCTTTTCTTTTGAAGATAATCTACCTTAGTGGTTTTGTAAATTCCTAAACAAATGATAAACTTAAGGAGCTACTGGAAGAATATAGTAGGTGAAGCAATTTTTCTCCTGAATTCCTTTTGGACAAGTGTTCTTGAATTTTTTCTTTTGTCATATCCAGTAGAATTGGATATATACTCTTTATGAAGAATACAGTGGAAACAATTGTGTATATACCATAGAGGAGACAAAAGAAATGTACTGTTTATTAGTAATTTTCTTTAATTAAATGTTATATTTTTAATGAGATGAATGAGCTTGGCTCTTTGCTACAAGGTGCTTGATTCTAGATAATTTCAGAGAGACACACTGGAAAAAAAAACTGGTGTTAAAGTCCCTAAGTCATTCTCATGTTTTGTTCAACTTCATTCTGGCAACTTCTGCAACAACACTAATAACCTTGCTCTTCATTTTGATAAACATTGGTTTTGTGAAGAGAAGACTTGCAGCATGGGCAGCTGACAGTCTTCCATCCAACTTTGCCCAGACCTGTACTGTGATCCAGGTGTTGCTCTATAGTCTTGTGAAACTGACAGATACCAAAATATTGACAATAAAAAAGAAACAAAAAACACACAAACATACAAAGGTTGTTCAAAAAATTCTAAGCCTCACTCAGAAAGAAGAGCCACAGCTAAACATTTTTGTAATGGCAACAGACTACCACTTCTTATAAAACTAGAAAAACTAATTCTAATTAAGACTTGATTTCCAAACAGGTAGGACCATAGAATGGTAAGAGGATGCAACAAATCTAAAATCTGGGTAAAGCTTAAAACTTTTTTAATGAATC
Source organism: Sepioteuthis lessoniana (assembly GCA_963585895.1). NCBI lineage: Eukaryota > Metazoa > Mollusca > Cephalopoda > Myopsida > Loliginidae > Sepioteuthis > Sepioteuthis lessoniana. The sequence goes on along the minus strand of OY757913.1, from coordinate 72,439,841 downwards.
TATTCTTAGTTCTGCAAAGTTGGTTTCAGGAAAAGTTGAAGTAACAAAAGAGGTTGATGATCAATGAAAAAATAAGGTTGTCACAAATAAAGTGGATCCCAGTGATGAAAGAACAGACAAACATTGTTGGAAAACTCTGTTCACATTAATTTTGGATGTTATAAGTTCTTTTGGGACAGGTCTCATAAACAGGAAAATGTGTTTTTTTCAGTTTATGATGGAAATATTCATACATTTATAAATTGTTTTATTGAAGTAAAATTTAATCTTTAAAACAGCCCCAAAACTTTCTAAATTTATGTTAATAGATTTTTTGAGTTTTGTGTGCATATATTTGTAAAAAAAAAGTCTTGGCCTTATTATCAAAGTAAAAATTAGTCTTTAGAAACCTGGAAATTTGATAATTAGTAACCCACTAAGTTTGAACAATTTAGTGAAGTTTGTATAAGATTTTGAATTCATCTCAATAGCCAAAATTTAAATTAAAAAAAGGGTTATGTGGAATTTTACTAAGTTAAAACTTCCTTTACAGGATTCCCATTTTGAAGAAAGGGAGTAAAGACACCCTAAAGCCTAAAAGTATCAAGAAATAAAAAAAATTCCACCAGAATAAAAATATTTCATTTGCACCAGAAAACTTTGAAATACTTTCCCCAGAATAATTTTATATATGCATAGTGATAGAATAAGATAATACCTCATCAAGCTACAATGTGATATATGGACTTTAAACTTAAAAGAATTTTTTTTCACACCTCCATAACCATTCAGGTATCCTGCTCCAGCTTGTCACAGGATAAATCCCTGAGGGAGGATAGTATTTTGTAAGCCACACAAGTACATCAAAATCGAAACCATGAGATGCAGCATGGTGGATGCAGAGCAAGGCAGATGAATACAAAGTTGGATCAATGGTGAGTTTCACCAGATGCTGAGTTGAAGAACCTCACAGGTCAATGGTCAGGATCAAATAGTTCAGTAGAGAAACTACTGCTACTCATCTTTAAAGAAGGCATCTATTAATGAGAAAATAAGAACAAGCAACAAAAGACTACCATGACTCTAATCCAAGCAGTACTTTCAAACCACATCACTCTTTATGTGGATAATCAAGGGGTATATTCTGCTGTGGTTGGAGCTCAGGCCCCAGTATTAAAAAAATCAGCTACAGAACCCAAATCCAACATATACAAAAACATTGTTAACATAGCAACATTTAATGTTAGGACTTTAAATACAATAAACCAGCTATTCAAGCTTATAGCATCTGCATAGCATAAGCATCATAGCATAAACATTATATGCAAACAAGAACATAGATATTACCATAGAGAACTGGACTTGAAATACCATGATACTGGTAATGGATAGACATTTGTCTTGACACCTGCTTGGAAAAACTCAATCATAGCAGGTGTAAGAATGTTTCCAAGTTCTTGTGATTTTAAATCACTAAATAGCATAGAGAAAATCCTCCCAAGAATTATGTATACAACATCTAATGGCAACCCTTGCACAATGATTGTCTCTTGCTACAGTCACACCAGTGCCAGTGGTGAAACAGATATCACCATTTTAAATGACAAGCTATTTCCCTTTGCTCAACACATTCACAAACATAACATACTAATCATCAGTGGAGACATAAATGCACAAATACACAAAGATGAAAATAATAAATTTGGCTTACACCACCTGCCAATTAGAAATGATGAATATCTAACAGATTTTTCACTCAAGAACAGTCTTTCATGGCTAAACACTAAATTCTAAAAAAAGAGAAAAGTGAAGTATGGACCTACACCTACCAAAATAATGCTAAAGCACAGCTAGATTATACACTCATAAAAAAGAAATGAATGAATAGTGCTCTGAACTGTGAAGGATACTTTTCCTTTGAAGGAGTATCTTCCAATCACAGAATTGTCATGGCAAAGATATACTTGTCTATACAGAAATAAGAAATAAACCATCAAAACCATGTGTTATGACTGGTCTTCACTTACCAATAGAAATATAACCAATGAATATATAGTAACAGTAAGAAACAAATTCAATACTCTTCAGGAGATATCTGAAAAACATCTTCTGAATGACAAACTTCGTCACTGCCCACATGGAAGTAGCAGCAGAGTGTATAACCATCCAAACCAAGAACCAAATGTAGAGTTCCATGGGAGTTGCTAGTAGTTAGGAATAAACTTAAAAATTAAAAAAAAAAAGCATTCTTAAAAAACTTAAAAGCTTTAAAAAAATATTCTTATTCAATAAAAGAAACCAAATAAATGCCAAAATACAGAAACTTAGGAAAGCCCAAAAAGTACTGACCAACACATACCAAAAAGGGCAATTTGAATACATTCAAGGTCAAATGGATAAAATTAGAAATTCAGTAGAAGATAGACAATCACGAATAGCATGGCAGACAATAATTGAAGTAAGCAGAAGGAAGAGTATGACTAAAAGCTACCTGCCTAGAAGAAAGACTTCTGTAGTGGAAAGAAACATTTTAAGAATCTGCTCAGGATCCCTTCTGAAATCACTGACAAACCTATCCAAAAAATCATTAATGGCCAACTAGATGTCAAATACCCACTGAGATTTGAAAGACAAGAAAATTTGATGACATACCTCTCCGACTCTGCAATGCAGTTTATAAACAAAACACAATAGAGAAATGAATGAAAAGTTATATCCTTCCCTTCCTCAAGAACAGTGACCTTGGAATCACTAAAAACCCCTGAGGCATAACTCTGTTATAGCTACTGAGGATTATAATGCCCTGTTTCTCAATTGTATCCAGCCCAAAATTGAGAAAATTCTTAGAAAAAATCAGAACAGTTTTCTAAGTCATCACTCTACAACCCCACAGATTCTGACAATCCATTGAATTATTAAATGAATATGGGTAAAAAGTATCAAAGCAATACTACTGTTCATAGATTTCTTCAAAGCATTGATTCCATACACAGAAGAAAGATAGAGCAAATATTACTTGCATATGGTCTTCCCAAAGAAACTGATACTGTTATAATGATGCTTTACGAAAATATGAAAACAATGGTTCACTCTCCTGATAGAGACATAGACTTTTTTGACATAGATGCTGGTGTCTTGCAAGGAGATACTTTAGCAGCATATTTGATTATATTCTGTTTAGACTATGTACTTCAAATATCAGATCTAATAAAAGAAAAAGGTTTCACATTAAAAAAAGGCAAGAAGCAGATGATATTCAACAGAAACTATGACGGATACAGACGATGCAGATGATCTAGTGTTTTTTATAAATACACCAGCCCAAGCTTAATCCATTGCATAGCCTTGAGCAATCAGTGGGAGGCATTGGGCTCTACATGAATGCAAATGAAACAGAGTACATATGTTAAAACAAAAGAGAGCCATCTCCACTCTGAGTGGCAAACTTCTATAATTAGTGGACCAACTCACATACCTTGGCAGCAACATCTCCTCTACCGAAAGACACACACACAGTATTAATAAGTACTTTTCTAACTGTTCTTTCAATAAAAAGTTAATTTCATTCTAAACAAAAGATACCAGGATTTTATTATTTCAAGTGGAACATTATTCAATTAAAACTTTGCTGCTTTGAAACTATTTTATCCAAAATATGAATATGTAGCAGTCTAAAAATATATTTATATATTTATTCATACAATTTTATTTTTGATTGCTTTTTACTTTTGGACACACCTGATATATGTTACAATACTGAGAAATATAAGTCATTTTGATAATAGTAACTTATTATGTGAGTAAAGGTTGTTGAACCCTTTTCACCTTGCTTAGTTCTACATCATGAAATTATAAAACTGTCTCATTATGGGAAAATGTTTGACACTTATCAAAGAAAATGAATATGAATATGTAATTAAAAGTTATGGTTTATTAAAAAATGATTTTACCTCAAAGCTTTGGCTAGGCAATTAAAGACAATAAATTCCTTCTTCAAAAACTTGTTTAGCATCAGAGACAATTGTGTGAAACTGGTGTACCGTAAAGCTATATTTATTATTCTAAACAAAGTAATTATTACTATCATAGTAAAAGTTTATACTTAAAAATGCACCTAAGAAGACAAGATCAAGTTCATAAAGTTCATGAGAGAGAGAGAGAAAGAGAAAGTAGACATTAAAACCTATTAGAATAATTATTTTTCACCTGACTGGAAGCAACTCAGACCAATTAATAGATAAGAAGATTAAATGTTTCTGGGTCCTTATAAAAGATAAGAGACATAAAAATATTCAGGAGAAATTAACAGTTTGATGAGGTAAGAACAATTAAATCTTGTATCCTGATTAGCTTACTTATTTGAAGAGCAAATAGTTCTTTCTTGTCTTTTCTTTTTTGCTAGGCTACTTACAAATGAGTGTACAAGAAAATGACAAAACTCCCCCTACGCACGAAAAGGAAAACCACTTATACCACTGAACTACCAGAAGAAAAATAATATACAAATTTTTGAAATTATCTATTTTTCTTATCATTTGAAGTTTATTTATCAATTCTATGAGAAGTAGAATATTACATTCATTATATAAGATTGCAATAATTATCAGATTTCAATAAAATATTTTGGTGTATTTTGTTACAACTGAAAAACATAATGGAATGGTACAACCAACTTACAGACAGAAATCCTTACAATGCTTTTATATAAGATAATGGTATACTACAACCAATAAACAGACAAAAAATATGACAATGGTTTTATACAAGGTCATTGAATAAATAAAGTGAATATTGCCGAAGGAGTTGCCAATTGGAAGCACCTTTTTTAAGGAAATCATTAGTGATGGGTCCTTTGATGTCATAGACCACTGTCAGCATGACTTTACTTACTGACTGCTCTACCCCAAACTTTCTCCTTATTCGTAAGTCACTCCAGAGACAGTCTTTTCAATTCAGGCTTGTAGAAGCAAACCCATATTTAGCCCATCTGTAAACATCTTTTTCATTAAAACATACTTTTCCATACACATTGCACATTCTTCTATAAATTTCACATGGTTTGCACTTCTCAACCACCAAAATTTTGATGGCAGACCTCTGTTCAAGCCTTATAGCACTCTGATTTATTTGCAGCCATTTTGAATTGGCTCAAAACAAATATTTTTGTGAGATTAAAATAATTTTTGCCATAAACCAATTCCAAACAATGCAGAATTTACATTTATGGAAACCAAATCTGGAAAAAAATTATTTTCTTTTTTTCAAAAGAATTTCCCTTATTTATTGAATCTCGATTGTATATATTACAATCAACAAAGAGACAAAATGTGACAATGCTTTTATATATGATAATGGTATATTATAAACAAGAGCAAACAAAATGTGATAATACTTTTATGTAAGATAATGAAATGTGTCCTTGGAATTCAACCTGACTTCAGATATCGTCTATTTCTAATGAAATGTATCAGTATGTATGTGTGTAAATTATTAATAAAAAAATAATTCCATGTTTTTTGAGGCTTTCAGAGAGAGATACATAGAGATAAATTTATATGTATGTGTAATATATATATAGAGAGAGAGAAAGATAGAGAGTGTATTTATGTAGCATTTTTTCTTATAGAAAAATATTGCTTAATACAACTGACAAGAAATATCTTGTTAATTTTTAAAAATTCCTTTTCTCTTTTTTACCAAGGGATCTGTTCAAGCACTTCTGACCATTCTTTGGTCATAATCAAGAACATGAAAATATAGATGTTGTTTGTTATTAGAAAAGATCAGTAAAAACTATGATGTTGAATTGATTTTAAATTAAAGTAATGTTGTAATTTTGAATTATATTCTTTGTTCTTAATAGTAATAAAGCAGATATTTTGTTTGTGCTGGTGTGTCTATTGATCATAAAATATGTGAAGGTTTTCTTATTTCTGTAATGACGAATAAGTACTTGAAGATTCTGTCTGCCATTAATGTTGCGTTATATTTTCAGGAAAAGTGTGTAATTTTCTAATGTTTGTGATTTTATTTGTAGGGCCAGCATCTGTCCGAGTTGTGATACCAAATATCCTCCATGTATTGTTAGTGGCCGTACAATTCTTGACTACCATTACTGGATGTGTAATCATTGCAAGCACAGGGCATATGAGTCTGAGATTTTGCAACGACAGATGTGTCCACTTTGTCATTCCCTTTTCTGAACCTCAGAACATCTGACTTCTTTGGTTATTTCCATTTGTGTCATTTTTTAGCTGAATATTCATTCCATCCATCCTGTTTGTATGACAGTCACTTGTATTTATTGACTCTTTTAAAAACAATAGGAAACAAATTTTATACTAACATGGATAAATTTACTTACAATATCATTTATAAGTATACATAAAAAAAATCATATCATATTTTAAATGCAGTATTGTCCATTAATAAATATACCTCTGGCAATTTTATTTTTATAAAAGGTTAATTTTCTTCTTAACTGAAGATACCATCCAACAAGACAAAATTAAAAGACTGCATACTGAGTGTAAAAACATTCCATGTAACTGTGCAAATCTTGTGAGATATCATCAAGACCACAAACAGTAGTAAAAATTCAATGTTGATTTGAAATATCTTTTTTCTTTACAGGGGTGTACTTATTTTTGGACTGCTATTTATTTATATTTTTGGTTGCAGAGTTTCACTACTGTAGAGTTTGTTAATTGATAATAACTAATAATATGTTTTGATTGTATAATGTTCCATTAGAAATAATAAATCCTGATATTCATGATCTAGAAGACAATTTTTTTTATAAAGAATTGGTGGGGATGTATTTATTTATGGGTGATACTCTATACTTATCTAAAACTTTTAGCAGCATTAAAAGTCTTTTGGAGATCATAGAAAATCAGTAATTTAAAAATTTTCCAGAAAATGATAACTATAGATAATAATTCCTTCTGTGGTATCACAGTGAGGAACAGTGCACACTAGAGACAATAATGAAATATAAGTTCTCTTGACTGAAACTCATCTCCCTTTTACCAATTAAGCCAGAAGGTAAAAGCTATTACTTGCTATAGAAATGTTGACTCCTGGGTTGTGATAAAAAATAACTGAAAATTAAAAAATGAAAGAAAATACTCATCAGAATTAATAATCATAATGATTATTTTATTATTTGATTTTAATTTTTTAATTTTTGTTAGATTTTTTATTAAAAAAATTTTAAATTTCTAATTTTATTGATTTCAATAGAAGTTTTAGTAAATGTGGAGAATTTGCGTGTAATTATTTACGAGATTACACTTTTTAAGCATACAAGAATTTCTTCCCCTAATTTTTTTTCTAGACACATATTACAATAGATATAAAAATAATACAAGATATGTTTGGATCTTGCTTTCTGGAATGAAATGATGAAATAAAGTAACTCTGAAATTGCATATTTTAAAAATTTCTCTTGATTGATTGTTATACATTCTTATATCTTTTAGAAAATTGTTGTACTTATTTACTAAATAGTCATCACTTCTAATTGGCTACACATTTTCACTAGTGATAAGCAAAAGTCTGCATACAGAGCTCTTATATATCTGCAGAGGTGACACATGTTTTTTCAGAGCAACAATGATGGTGTCCTTGTCAGGAAGATGTTGCCTATGCAGCCCATTTTTCATTGGCCTAATTCACAAAGATGAGCTGATCATGATATTCTTCTATTATCAGTCAAATTGCTGATGCCACTGCTAAAATGCTCAACCTACTGCCTTACTGTACTTATATCTACTGTTTGGTCTTATAAATATTCTGCAAGTGTTCATGAATACAATTTTTTCCCCACATTGAGGAATTCAGTGATACATCTTTACTTTCATGTTAAATGTAATTTTGCCAGACTGCTATTTAGGTACTAACTGTAACATGACAAAAAACATTATGAGTTATTGGCAGGAAGGTTCAACCTCTTTTGCCATTCCACAAATACCTTCCTCTGACATTGTGGAATCACATAAAAGAAGGCACTACTTTCAGAGTGATACTCTTATGAGTACAGCATACAGGATTTTGTTCAATGCATAGTCAATGGCATTAATTAGGTGCAAAATTATTGTTTTATAGCTGAAAACTAGTTCTATCTAATTGTAGTTTCTGTGGGTCCTGTGTAGGGGCAGTCTTTACTCCTCTGTAGAAGATATAGTCAGTGTATTCTAAGTTCTGCTGAAAGGGCTTTGTTCATTTCTATTTTGATACTTTTTCTCAGAAGGTGTGTCAGGATTTTTGCTCTTTTTTTCAATCTATAACTACAACTACTACAAGGTTTGTAGTAGTTCTAGTTATAGATTGTTTGAATTGTAGGATGGAGTTTTATTGAGTTTCAGGTTTACTAGGAAGGTGGAAGGTGAAGCATTCATAGTTTTCTTATAGACTAGTTGCCTAAGCTAAAAAAAACAGTATGCTCTACTATTTGCTCATAACCAGAGAAAGAACAGATGGATTCATGCCTTTCCCAAGGGCATTAACATGAAGCAAAATGCAGACAGCCTAGTCCAGGATTTTAACTGGTTGCCAGTTCCATTTTCTATGATGATAACTGTCATGCTAAGTGTGCCTCCATCCATATCTATATATATATATATATATATATATATAATGACTGCCACCTGAAATTTGAATATGGCCATCACATGATATCCTATTGTAATAAAAGTCAACAGTAAAATAAAAACTACTGATTTTATAGTGAAGAAAGGTAGTGAATTGAGTCACTCTCACTAAGTACTAGCATACATCATTGAATATTATGTCACATTTTATATCAGTGTAGCTCTTCTAGTTAGTTCTTTTCACAAAAGCTTGATGTCCATCACTTCCAGTTTTATGAGGGTCTTTTTATAGATCAATGATTCACTAAAAATCTTGGTATTCATTATTGTCATGGACATACTAGATGGCTGTTGATCCTATAAGAAGGTTTGTTCACTTTTTTACAGGTCTTATTTTTCATCCTGCTGAGTGTCGAGCCACCTTCCTCACCTGGTAAGTCTGATAAGAGAATTGACTTAGTTGCTGATCATTCAACTCGTACTGAGTTACATAGTACCAGTAGGACTATATTTTGAATTTGATTTTTGTTCACTGAATTGCTGGCTTCTATAAATTGCTAATGGTTAGTTGGTTTTATAGCATATCAACCCTTGTTGGGTTATTTTTATGCTGAAGTAAGTTTAACTACTAGGCTGAGTCAAAAGTTTTGCAATATTTTAATAACATAAAATAATAACATAAAAGCACCAGATGCTTTTGCTAAAGTTGGGAAGGAGACAAACCATACTGGACTGTGAGATGCCAAACTTGCCTGATATTTTTCAAGTGCTACATGCTAGATTTGCCTCTATGACTTGAAGCACAGCCTTGGAATCTACGGTTTTAGGGTTACCTGACCCTGTTTGATTGTCAAAATTCTTGCAATCCAAGTGAAATTCCTTGAATCATCTGGTTATTACTCTGTGATAAACTTTAACTTCACCTAAAAATTTTTTTTGGTTGCTTCAGTAATATTATGACCCAGTTCAAACTCGGAAAGTGTAAGTTTTTGAATTTAACTATGTTGCATGTTCATCTGTGCGGCTTTCAAATCATACATGGAGTGAAGTAATATTCACTGTGTCAGCACACCAACTACCACAATACTAACTAAAGTGAATACCTTCCATGACTTGAACTGCTTTGATCATGTGATATACATGGCATAAACTATCTTGTACCAAAATATTACAAAACTTTTGACTTAGCTCTTATATTATGATCTATATATATCAGATACAAAAATGTATCTTCATAAACAATTTGAATAGGTAAACACTTCATTATCTCAAACAGTTCTATTTGACCTATAGATGGGACCCTAACAGGTACTATCATTCAGAGTTACAGTGAACTTGGGTGTAATAGCAACAAAAGGCTGATTCTACACACTCCAAAACTCCAGAATTGGAACTTCACCACTGAATGCAGTTGAGTGTCATAACCAAGACACATTTTTGGAGGGATCTTACTCCTCTTCTAGGGATGCAGTCCTTATATTTTAAACTGATAACTGGGGGAAAATTACAAATACATTGCTAGATGGAGCTACCATTACCACTTGCACCACACAGAGAACAGTTTAAAATTTGGGAGGTATTTATGCAGCACCCTGTATTACTGTAATATATATATATATATTTATATGATAGGTGCCATCTCAAATTTGAGTGTGACCATCACTTGACATCATTTGGTAAGTCTGGTAGGAGAACAAGTTTAGTTGCCAATCATTTGACCATAATGCAGGTAGAACTAGTTTGGTTCAGTTTCTTTGTTTAAAAGCACATCAACCTTCACGGGTTATCTAATGCCAAAGCCATCCTTGTAGAAGAAAAGCTATGATACTATTTAACCCATAGCTGGGCGAATAAGGAGGTTTATATCTTTCCCAAAGGTATTTGTCTGAAAGTGAACATAATAGTATAACTGGAATTCAAACTTGCTTACTTGGAGGCTGAACCCAGTGGATGTAGTTAACAGATAAATCTGGCCATGGATATAATCAACAAAGTGATTACTGTAAGATTAGTAATGTGTGAGCATAAACCATGACCAATGGAGAACAAGCATTGCGTGGTTGAAGAGGTGTAGTCATATGTATTGAGTGGGAGTTTTAAGACTATATAAGGTCTAGAATTTTGGCTGAAATCAGTTCCCGTTGGCTGTTCTGACTCCCTACAACTCCTTTGTGTGGGCAAGTTCTCTTTGACTGCTCTCATGCTCCACACAAGCATCACCGTCGAAGAATAGAAATATAAGATTATATTTTTATATATACGTGTTCTTTCTTCTTTGTCAAGATCTAGTGGTAGTATACTGTACACAGACCCTACTTGTATTCAAATTCTTCATCAGAGAATACAATTATCATTAGGCTTTTGCACTCTGAAAGCTAAGCCTCCATTTTACTCCAATGAAAACTACAATAATATTGTTGCATAGAGCAGGTTTTCAGCTACAAAACACTTTTCTTCACATTGACTATTTATTGAACAAAAGCTTGTATGCTGCACTAGTAAGAGGATCACTCTGAAAGTAATGCCTCCTATTTTATTATGTTGTTCCATAATTTCAGAGGCAAATGTTGGTGGTATGACAGAAGAGGTTGAACCTTCCTAACAATTACTCATAATGTTTCTTTTTGCCTTGTTAAAGTTAGCAGTCTAGTAGCAGTCTGGTAAAATGACATCTAACATGAAAACAGCAGTGTGTTACTGAATTTCTCCCAGCATAAAAAAAATAGCATTTGTTGATGCTTATGATATTCATCAACGCTTGCAGAACAATTATGGGATCAAACTGTTGATACAAGTACAGTGAAGCAGTTGGTAATGCTTTTCAGCTGTATTGACAGCAATGTAAGTGATAAACCATGTTTAACACAGCTGTCATAACTAAAATTGAAGAGCACTTCGATCACCTCATCTGTGTAAAACGAGCTGATAAAAGATGGACTGTGTGGGAAAAATTTTGTTGTGTACAAGTTTTTGCTTTTTTACTAGCCAATTAGTTGCGATGACTAAGTATGTATTCCCCAACTTTTAAGTGGAGTTTAACTGGTTTTAATTCAGTTTTCCTTCTAGACTGGTTGCCAAACCAAAGCTAAAAAACAGTCTGCCCTACTATTTACCCATAACTGGAGGGAGAATAATTGGATTCATACCTTTCTCAAGAGTATTAGCACTGTGTGAAATGCTATCAGCCTAGTCTAAGATTTAACTCGTTTCGCCATGTCCATCTTCTACGACGATAACCATTACGACGTAAGCACCTTCATAGCTATGATTATGCAGTAAAATAGTGTTTTGTAGCTGAAAACTTGCTCTATTTAATAGTGTTATTGTGCTCCCTTTATTTGTTGTATTTTACATCCTTGTCAGTGGGGCTTAGAATGTGGCGACTGCATTTTCCGCCGATGGGTAAGACCCGCCAAAAGAGGCATCATGCATATGGTAATAAACTGTGTGATAGTAAGGCTCCAGTTCTGGTGCTCTGGGGAGCGTGGAGAACCCCTCATCGCCATTACTCCCAGGTTCACTCTTACCTATTAGGTAAAATTGTTCTGTTTAAAAATTATTCGTATTCGATAGGAATATAACTATGTAAATAGTTACTTGAAGCTATATTTGTTTATTAATGAATTTTATGATTAGTTATTTGAAGTTGTATAATTGCTTGTAAATTATAGGTGTTAGATTGAAATACTTGGAACCAATCAACTGTATGCAAACAGATGATTATAAACAAATCAATGGAGCTGTTTGGATTACATCTCTTGCATTCCAGAATAGCAGTTCTAATGGCCGCTTGGTGGCGTGACCAAAGTAACATTATAAAACGTACGGCAAAGTCAAAACTCTCTCTCTCTCTCTCTCTCTCTCTCTCTCCCCAAGTGTTATATTTTGACCCCTCGCCCCGGCCTAAAAATGCTATTCCAAGGTGATACACCGGAAGGAAGTGACACATTCCAATGGCCAGTAATCGAAAGAGATCGCGTGGGCGGATTAAGGCTTATGAGGTGGGACAAGGTGAAGGTTTCATTGTGCCATTACAGTCATGCACCGGAAGAGAGTAACCTCTGAACTGCATGACAGTTATTTCCGCTTGATGACGATTAAACATTCGATTTCAAAGATCCAGTAGGCGATCGTGTGGGCGTTGAGTTATTATTTGACTCAGTTGAGTTTGGGTCCCAGAGCAGTTTCCAGTAGAATTCCAGACAGTAGAGACCAGATGTGGTAGGGAAGGCCACACCCGGCCGAGGGGGCACTCGGAAAACCCCCAGAGCAGTTGCCAGCAGACTCCCAGAGGGTTAGAGACGAGATGTGGTAGGGAAGGCCACACCCGACCTAGGGGGACCTCGGAAACCCCCGATGCAGTTGCCAGCAGACTTCCAGACAGTAGAGACCAGATGTGGTAGGAAAGGCCACACCCGACCGAGGGGGCCCTCGGAAAGCCCCGATGGAGTTGACCCCAACATCAGGAGAACAAGACACAACGTGACGGTCATAACAGTGGGGTCAAAATATGAAGTTTACGTTCGGTCTCTAGCATCCTCTCACATGCTAACCTTTCGAACCCTTGCAATAATGTGAGAGGTAAATATAATTGGAAAGAAGTCTTCTGCGTCTTTATCATGCGTTTTCCTTCCTGCGTCTTTATCGTTGTGTCGCTGTAGATGACTATATAACACAAGAAGCGTCTCCCGACTGGATAGAAAAAACTTTTATCCCAACAAACCTCGTGTCGTTCTACGCACGGTACCATGCATTGGCATAAGTCTTCATACAACAACTTTTATTCTCTAAAAGACTCTTTCACCATTAGATAGGACTTTCTCTCCATAATGTACTCATCGTATTTCATATAATTCCGGTATCTTTTCTATCAAGTTTGCTCATGTAATAAATGTTTCATTGTTAATTCGTCGTGAATTGTTTTATATTGTTTGGCACGAAGAAATGTTAAACAATAATAGATTTCCTCTGTTACAAGTGTTCGAGCTGTTTTTCTCAATCTCTAATAATTGTGGCAGTGAGTTTTGGGACTCAGATACGACAAATATATGAAGATAAACCTTTAAGTTGTCGATACGAAAGCTCACTCTATCCTATCCCATAGAACATTGAAAATATAGTTATGATCATTATAAAACACTTAGAAATTAATCAAATTTTGGCACTAGATAATCCATAAGGTGTTGACATATGAAAAAATTTAATAAATTCTTGACAACATTTAAAAAAAAACGTGTGATTAAAGATTATTGCAATATAGCGTTGAAAATATAAATATATATGATCATGGTGCGTTCTTGCTTAATGTCCGTTTTCTTTTGCTTTGTTCGTCGGGTTAATAATAACTAGTCCGACGTTTGAGCTTTGGTTGAACTGTGCACCAGTTTTTCTTTTTTTTTTTTTTTTTTTGCTCCTTCTGCTGGTCGGGTCACCTAGCATTTATAGTGAATGGGATTATCTCTTTTACGCCAAACAGGGGTGTGAAAATAATAGATTCGTTTGTAGGTAGGCCTCCTAACAGATTATAATTACACATTTACAAATGAATCAAATTTCAGCATTAAATAACCTATAAGAAATTGATATGCCGTTAAACAAATTAACCAAACCTTGTATTTTACATGGAAGTAAATAGGAGGCATTACTTTCGGAGCGCTCTTTGTTATTAATTCCCCAAAATTGCGAAGATAATCATGGAATGCTACAAAAACTCCAGCGTTTTCAGTTGACCCTGATTTAAGTTGTAGATGGTAATAAAAAGCTGAAGGAAGAACTAAATGAGAGAATGACATCTTGAAAGGATTGAGAGTTCAATTAGATGTTCAAGTAAAACATAAGGGTGGGGGGTGCATGAGTCTCGTCTTCAAGTGAAAACTTTTCTCTCAGGTGTCCGGGTTAGTAGGGTAGAAGGCTTTCTCAAGTAATTATAAGCAGTAAGGAAGAGTGAGAAAGACATTCCGAATGACTGTCAGGTTTTTGAAAGAGGGAGTAGCAATAGGTACGGACTGGTACTTAGCGGTAGTGGGGGGATAGAGAATCGGTGCTTATGGAGATAGTGGGGTGAGATAGATAGATAGATGGAAAGAGAGAGAGAGAGAGAGAGAGAGAGAGAGAGTTTGAAAGGAGTTTTGATCTTTAAAGTTTGGCGATAAAAAAGAGCTGAAAATCTAATAAGAAAAAAAAAACAACCATGGGGGTATTTTGAGAAAGAAAATTGAGGAAAGAACAGGTTGGACTAAGGTAAATGAAGTGAGGGAAATGGAAAATAAAGGAAATAAAGAATAATGACTGAAAGAGATAAGAAATGGATGATACAAAAGCAACAAAGAAAAAGAATAAGAAATAAAGAAACTTGCAGAAAAATAAAAGTCGGAGGAGAAAGAAAGAATGAATGAAAGAAAGAAAACTGGCAAAGTTAAAATAAAAAAAAAACATTGAAAGAGTGAAAATTATTGCATGAAACTAAAAAAAAAGTATTGTAAAGAAATAAATAAAAATAGAATGTAGGATAAAGAAAGCAAAAAGAAATATTTCTTGGAGGATGCGATAAAGTCCACCTTCTGCATGACAATACTTGACCACAAAGGAGACAATCGCCTCATTCAGGTGGACAACTTTATTGCATCCTCCATACTCGCTAGATTTAACGCATTCAGACTATCATTTCTTCGGCTCCATGAAAGAGAGTTTAGGAGGCAAACATAATGCCAGTGACGACGAAAGGAAAACTGCAGCGATGAAGCGGCTCAAAGTACAGTCAACAGAATTTTACGAGGTAGGGATACATACTCTTATTTAAATGTGGAACATTGCTATTGAGAGAAACTGTGACTATGTTGAGAAGTAGGGATGTGATCCACAAAGGACCGGTTTCATTTTAATGTATGATACATGTTCGCGTGTCGGTAATTATTCCTGTACGAAAGAAAAAGTCATTACTTTTTTTACTCACCCTCGTATATATATAAGTAATTAATTTTTTTATAAACTATTCAATAAATCTGAAGGTGTGGAAAAAAAAACAGATGGTACAATTTGCAAATAAAAAAATATTACACAAACTGATATCTGGGAAAAAAATTCCATAAAAAAGAAAGGACTAAAATCATACGTACTACTTAAAAATAAATTACCAATAACGCATGCCTAGCCAAAAGAAAACACACCGACAGAATTCCTTAAGTTAAACATTAGAGTTCGTTAAGTAGAACGAATTCATATATATCGAGGCATTCATATATATATCCCCTGATACGTGCAAAATTTTAGAATAGCTTAAAAAGCATACATTGTAAGTTCTAAAAAAGGTTTTTTTAGAACTTACCATATACGCTCTACTTAATCAGCTCACAAGACACATTAAAAATACGTCCCAGAAAATCACCCTGCGTCTTATAAGGTCAAGAGTCAGATTTGAATTACTTGCTAGTGGAGTTGCAATGCTACAGTAACCCTTAAATTAAACCATAAATATCTCTGAACATGTAAACAAGGTTAGAAAGCCAATGAAACTTTAAGAATTATCTGATTGTGGTGAGGGCTAAAAAAGTCAGGCAAAACCCCTTTGTTTGACATTCTTAGTTTAACTCGTTTATTTATTCTTAAATGTCTGTCCAAATTGTGGTGTGTCTTATTAGACGTCAAATATGGTATATACTCAGTCACGCAAACCAAGACCAGTTGGCCACTTTAGGTAAAGGTTTACAAAATGAGTCCGGATGAAACAAAAGAGTATTACAATCGGACAACAAAGTAAAAGTCCAAACTAAGACAGTGTAAAGCACTTATTAACCCTGAACTTAAAAAGTCAAGGTTGTAATTATGAGGAAAACATTTATGAGGGAATGTGATCTATTGTGCAGATGTTCCAAAAAAGAAACTGCTGGAATTGAACATGTGTCTGGTTTGGGGAAAAATTTGAATGAATAGATGCTACTCATGACCGACAGCACAATGAGTTCTTACTAGCAGAAGGACAGTAGTGGTACTGTTATGGTTTATAAAATGGCGATTGGCGAGTGTTCTAAAAATAGAAAAATGTAGACACGCTGAATTCAAAATTGTCCGGCAAAAATAAGGAACCGTTTCTTTTGGTATGAGGAGATGAAGAGAAGGAGTAGGAGTTAGGGATAGGAGTTTTAGTAGCAGGTACACAAAAGGAAAACGCGAGGAAAGAAGTTAGTTCACTACTAGAGTCCACGAGGGACGAGTCAGTTTTACTACGAGAAGTCACATTGAAAACAGATTTTGTGGCTGAAATTTTTAAATTGTGTTCATTTAAAATACTAAAAACAGTTTTAATGTCTTTTTTATGAGAAATCTCATCATTGCTGAAAATTAAAATGCCATTAATATATATAAAAACACAATCAATATCTTCAAAGATTTTGTCCATATACCGTTGAAATGTAGCTGATGCATTTTTCAATCCAAACGGCATATGATTATATTCATAAAGACCAAATGGGGTGGTTAGAGCAGATTTTGCTTCATCGTCCGGATGCATTTTAATTTGGTGGTAGGCTGAAATTAAATCGATTTTGGAGAATCGTCGTTTGTTCGCAAGTTTTGCAGAAAAAGAGTTTATATTTGGTATAGGGTACCTGTCAGTTATGCTATTGAGTGAATGATAGTCTCCACAACATCTAAATAAAACGGAGGATTTAGATGCTATATGTAGTGGGCTAGACCATTCGCTTTTGGGAAGGGAGATCACTCCGTCTTTTTGTAGGGTTTTAAATTCACTACGCGCAGTTTCCAGTTTTTCTACATTAAGCCGCCTGGGTTTTTCAAATACTGGCGTATGGCTTCCTGTGTCAATTCTGTGGTAGACGCCGCAGTATTTTTTGTTACTATTCTTATGTGGTGTGATTAGGTCCGGATATTTTTCGTTAATCACGTTCCGCACGAATGACGGGAGCTCCGTTTCATTTACGACTAGATTCACCGATGATGCAGATATTTCTAAACTCTTTCTCTGGGTTGTTGTAGGATCGTAAATGGTTTTGTTACTGCAGTCTACTATTAGACCAAGCTTGTTGAGGAAATCCAATCCAAGGAGTGGGTTGGTGATATCAGCGATCAAGAATGTCCACGTAAAAGATCTTAAACTCAGTATTCCAATTTCCAGACTAGCTTGTCCGTAGCATTTTATTTTCTACCCATTTGCAGTGAAGAGTGATATGGGAGTCGGGTTTAATGTAATACCATTTACGGTAGAAGTTGGTAATTGTGAGATACTTGCGCCAGTATCTACAATAAATTTCAATTTGGTAGCCCCTAATTTTGCGTTTATTTCTAATAGCGGCGAACCTCGTAGGACTGAACTTGTTCGCCCAATTAGTTTTCCGAATCCCTTCCAGTAGGTGTTGCTGGCCGGGAACTAGGCAACACTTGTAAACTATTCTTTTTGGGCCATTTACACCAAGGTTTACATGTTCTTGCTTCATTGGCGAAATAAATATGCGCTTTGCAAATTATATGCATTGGTTACTCCGATACGGCCTGAGATTTAGTGGCACTGAAGTGTCTTGGCTGTATTTTCCTTTATAATTTGTTTGTGAGCTATTCTTAGTAGTCAAGGGTCGCTGAACAACAAATGTCTTATGGTTATTCAATAATGGTATCAGTTCATCTGCTAACCTGCCAAGTTGGGTATGGTTTAAATCTTTTTGCGAGGCTATTACCGGAGATATTGTTGACATTAATGCCTGCAGGAATTTGTGTCTCACAATGTCGTCGCTAATCCCTATCCGTTTAGCTACGGATAGCATTTCATGTAAATATGCCGACGGTCGCCCTGAAATTGTCGTAGCCGACATTAATTTTTCTAGAAGCTCCGGTTTTGTTTGTTCGTGAGCTTCTATCAGAGTCCGTTTTAATTCCTAGTAGTCTTGTGATGCTAGGATAGCATTCGGTAGTTTACCCACTTCTTCGGCTAGTAACGATGATATTACTGCATAAAATTTTGTTTTCGACGCCGTCACATTTTGCAAGTGAAACTGGGCTTCTAATATCGTAAACCATCCATTTACAGCAGTTTCCATGAATTCTGGTGCCTTGATATTGACTTGATGAGTCGTTTCCTCTCCTGTCTGCTCCATTTATCCTTTTGCATGTGTATATATATATATTTTGTATACGAGGTTGCTTTCTGTCCTTTTTGTCGGGGTCACCACTGTTGTATTTCTTCGTTTATTGATATTATTAGAAGAAAACGCAAACTTTGAATTAATGATATTTTATTTTTGGCATGAAAAATTAGGTTTTACATCAAGTTACAACCTTTTAAATTTTTGTTGATACAGAAGCAGAAATCGCTGAGTTCTGTTCGCTGTGAATTCTAGTAGTAAAACTGACTTGTCCTTCGTGGACTCAAGTAGTGAGCTAACTTCTTTCCTCGCGTCTTCCTTATGTGTACCTCCTACCAAAACTCCTATCCCTAACTCCTACCCCTTCTCTTCATCTTCTCCTACAAAAAGAAACGGTTCCTTATTTTTGCCGCCCAATTTTGAATTCTTGGCGTCAGTGTGTCTACATTTTTCTATTTTTAGAACACTCGCCAATCGCCATTTTATAAACCATAACAGTACTATCTAACACATAGCTTAGTTGGGAGGGAGTAAAGGAGTCTTAAGAGTTTGTCAAAGCCATTAATCTCTATCAATAACAATGAAGGATGTTACTTAGAATATTCGGACTATTGACATCATCTTTATTATTATACTCCCAACATTTCGGACTATATATCCTTCGTCCTTCTTCAGGTGTTTCATGTTAAACTCGGGAGTCTACACTGAATCTCGAACAGAAACATTTATTTGAACAATCGGGGTAGACTGTTCCAATTCTGCCAACCACGATCAGGTACAAGTGTTAAGTTTCAGTAAGTATTCCTTGTTATTCCTACCTGTTATTGGGATTGAACCTGCAACCTCTAGATGATTTCTCTAAGAAGCACTTTCCAACTAAACACTTTATCCACTGCAACACTTTTAACTATGTCCGGCAAGGAATGGTTAATAGGATTGGAACAGTCTACCCCTGTGGTTCAAATAAAGGGTTCAGTTCGAGATTCTGCGTGGACTCTCGAGTTCGACATGAAAAACCGGAAGAAGGCCGAAGGACATATTGGCCGAAACATTGTGAGTATAACAATAAAGATGAAGACAATAGTCCAATATTCTAAGCAATATCAATTATCGTACTTCATTTCAGAAAATTAGATAAATAACAATCAAGGATTACTCTACACTTCCGAGATTTACGGAACTTGAACCTCACTATCAAGTGTAGTTTAGTGTCATACCCAGGACATCTTTTTTTGGTAGGGGAAGGTCTTACTCCTCTGCAGGAGATGAAGTCGGCATATTCTACAGCCCCGCCGGCAGAATGATAGACATTTAGAGCCTTAAGGCTGAAGTATCCCATTCTTTTCAAATCAAAGGCTTCAATACGATGTTCATTTCTACGCTTGGTCTGCTAAAGAGGTTAATAAAGCATAGCGTGGCTACTGATTTTGTGTATTTTGCTCAAAAGAAGCAAATGATATTACCATTAACAAAACAAACATAAGGCCCAATGGAATCACAAGAAGAACATAGGAAAAAGAAAACTTCAATAGTGATAATATATGTCAGACACGAGACAGGTCTAGTTGATTCACTTTTAATAAATGATCACTTTTAATGAGTGGAATAGAATCGAATGAGCTTTCGTATCAATGACTTGAAGGTTTGTCTTCGTATATTTATCGTATCTGGATACCAAAACTCACTGCCTCAATTATTACAGAATGAAAAACACAATTCGTAGCAGAGGAAATTCATTATGGTTTAACATTTCCTTCAAACAATATAAAACAATTCACAACGAATTAACAACAATATACGCAGTGCATTCAATAAGTTACCAGACATTTTTTGTACAGGCATTTAGAATTGTCTTAGACTCTTGAAAATTCACTATGTTATTGTTATACACCTTATGAGATGACTGACCAATTTTTATGATTTCAGGTTCAAATGAATAGTAGGAATTGGAATACACCCTACTAAAGCCTGATTGTCACAGTTGGTGAATTTCAAAAATGCAATCTGGACGTGAGGAAGAATGATATGCAATAAAATTGCGTTTTAAAAATGCCACAGAAACGTATGGAATGCTTCAGACTGCTTTTGGACCATCTTGCATGAATCGAGAATTAGTTTTTGAGTGGCATAAGAGATTCAAGGAAGGCACGGAGTCTGTGAGGGATGATGAGAGGTGTGTGAGGAGTAAGGAAGTCAATACACCAGAGTTCATTGGTCAAAGAGTTAGGGGTAGAGTTAGGGTTACTATGTTGAGGTTTTAAGGGAGTTCAGGAAGAGATTCCGTCGGAAGAGGCCAGCACTCTTCAAATCGGATCTGTGGCGTTTCCACCAGGACAATACACCAGTCCACAACTCCATCCTTGTCACAGACTATTTGACCAAGATGGGCATCAACACAGTTCCTCACCGTCCCCATAGTCCAGACTTTGCTCCCTGTGACTTTTGCTTATTCCCTAAGCTCAGAGGCTGTGGTTATGAGACAATTGAGGAGATGAAAGAGGTTGTGACGAAGGTCATTGACATGCTCACACAAGAGGACTTCCATGGGGCCTTTCAGCAGTTGTTGGAACGGTACAACAAGTACATTGCATCTGGAGGAGATTACTTCGAAGGGGACTTGAGTTTCAGATGTGTACTATCAATAAAAGTGCCCACACGAAAAAAGTCTGGAAACTTATTTAACGATCCTCGTATTTATTGCCTGAGCAAACTTAATAGAAAAGATATAGGACTTACATGAAATATTAAGAATACATAATGGATAGAAAGTTCCATCTAGTCGCTGAAGAGTCCTTAATAGAATGAAAGTTATATGAAGACTTACTTCAAAGCATGGTACCGTGTGTGAAATGACACAAGATTTGTTGGGACAAAAGTTTATTCTCCTCCTGTCGTCTTGTCGAGGTCGGAATGAAGAAAATATTTACTATATAAAATACATAGATGTGGCACATGACCAAAAATGGGCGGGAAGAGGCTGGTCATCAGTGTCCTAAAATTAACTTAATTCGTACCATTTACTGATCCAAAATCATACTATAATAATCCATTTTCCACAACGAAACAATTATTCTTAAAATCTTTCGCACTACAGCCACCAAAACAAGTCACTCTATGAGAATCTAACCTAATCCCATATTTACATAGTAGTGAGGAAAGGAGGATGATTAAAAATTTTATCTCTAAAAACAAAATATTCCCAACGAAAAAACAAACAAAACGAAAATAAACAGCAAAAATCAAACAAAAAAAAAGCAAAAACAAATTAATACAATATATATATATATATACAAATTTTTAGAAATGAATGTTAATATTGCTCCCCCATCTAACAGACTAACATGGCAGAAAAGCTAGTTCACCGGTCGAAAAAATGCTGTGGAAAAAAAAGAAAAACTAAAACAAGAAAATAAAACAAAACAACTTTGCTGCACGTTTTTTTATAATGCTACTTTGATCACACCACCTAGCGGCCATAACAATTACTTTTTTAGAAAGCAAGGGATGTAATCTCTACACGTGAATGTGATAACGAATCAACTTTGGTACTCGTAATAAATGATTATACTAAATTAATGTGGCTTGGCTTAGCAAGTTAGACGAGCAAACCTTCCCACGTGAGTTCGAGTCTGTGGGTTAAAGATGGTTTTTGGTTGTATGTTGTTGGTAAATTATCAGATTTGTAAACTGGCATTTTTCTTCTTATACCCATTCACTTGTTATTTTCTTTTTGTTTGTTGAAGCTGCAAAGGGATTAAGGACGGAAAGGAAAAAGACAGATACTTTTAAAGTCAATTTTTATTCCACAAGTCTCAAACTAATTTGTTGAGGGGAATGTTCCTCCTGAGCCTTTTTCTGATTGTCTACCTGTAGAGCGGTTTAAAGAGGTCTCAGGAATAATTTTTGGCAAATTATAAATTTGAGTATCCGCTATATGTGTCCGTGTTCAGTCGGTATGTTCAGCAGACGCTACAACGAGCAGGAGACACAACGCACTATTAAGGCCAGAGCAAACACGTGTGCTCCGACTGGCTGTCGAGAGAAAAAGGAGCGTCTATTTAGTCGAGGTGTGTCAAGGGAACATGGAAAAAGTTTCTCTTTGGCGCCAGGAAGTCCCCCTTTTTAGGCATGCGCAGATTGCGCTTCCTCTCTGAGGCTTCCTGGGAAACTTATTTTTTAATTCATTTTATTTAGTGTTTATCTTATTTTATTTCATGTGATTGTTTTTATATTTCTTATTTAATCCCTACAAGTCTCATTCGGTGCTCCATTCCGACGGCCACATCTAAGCCAAAAGCTTAGTAAATCACTAATCACACTAAATGTATCTTAAGGTGTAAAAAACAATACTGATCCTTTAAAATGCTATTTTAAAAAAAGAAGAGAGAGAATGACAAGAGCCAAATATTATATCTGGATTATATCTCACAGATCTTTGTACTTTTCCTGGTGACGTTGATGAGACCATTCAATGTTTTCCTCAAAACGACCGATTATACTTACCATATAAGCATTAATTTATAAGAAGCACCTTTATTTGGCCAGGCAGTTAAAAAGAATCTATGAATAAATGGGTTTAAACTACGAATGTCTGACATTTGTAACTTTCCCCACTATCAGGTCATTTTAAAAGTTTTATATATATTAAGATCCTTATCAAATCCCAATATTGTACATTTAAAAACCTTAACAGATTCATTTGGATACATTAATGGTTTAGCATCATCACTTAATTTTCTTCCTGATTAGTATGAAGTATATGAGGCACGTAGAGTGTTCGCCAATGGTCAGGGAGACCAGGGTTCAATCCCAGGGTTCATACCAAAGACTCAAAAAAATGGTACTTGATGCCACTTTGCTTACCACTCAACATCATTAGGCAAGGTAAAGTGGCACAATCCCCTACACCTCGGCGTGGTAGCTGTTGAAAAGGGAGCCTTCGGGTCACCCTCCTGTGAGGTCGCCAACTTTACTTTACTATAGGACACGGAGATTTGGTTGGTGTTATAATTTGGTTTTCGTAGGTTGGTTGTAGTGGGTTGTAGTATCTGACTCCATTGTTTTCTTTTTCTTAACCCGTTTAACTTGTTGGCTTCTTCTTTGTCCGTAGAAGACTGCAAAAGAATTACTGAAGGAAGGAAGGAAGAAAAGAGACGAAAATACCTTTAAATTGCGAGGAGATCTTTTCCTGAAATAAGACATAATAAGGCGTTGAAATATATTAGTCATTTTCGGTGGGTGATGAGTTTAAAGTCTGTGATTATGTCCAGAAGGTGTTTTTCGTGAGTTATGTTAGCAGACATGTTTACTAACAGCAGAGTCATTTCGGTGAGCTGTGAATTTGATGGTCTGTCTCGAGTCCAGTAGATATGTTCAGCAAAGTCTGCTACTGGTGGGAGACTATGCCAACGTGCCGCTATGCTGATACGTGGTCTTCCCTACCAGCAGCAGGAGAGAAGTAATTCTTTCCTATCTTAGGGGTCACTGCTGAATGAGGTAGAATTCCTCTTTATCGTTGGGAAAACCCCTTCTTTAGGTATGCGATGCTCCTAATTCCTGTCAGGGACTTCTGGGAACTGCTACCTTTTTGAATTTTATCTTATTTTTTGTTGTTATTTTTATTTTTATCAATTTCCACTAGTACCGGTAAGTACTACTGTTTTATATTGTTACCGTCAAAAAGAGGTGTCGTTGTTGGTGTAGAAGCGATCGTCACTTTGTTTACATTCGTGGAGATATTTGTGTTTAAATTCAACGGTCATTGCAGCATGAGAATTTCACTAGCTAGTAACTCAAATCTGACCCCTGACCATATAAGACGCAGGGGGATTTTCAGGAACATTTCTTTTAAAGTGTATCTTAAAAACTTCACAAAACGGACTGAAGACTATGTTTTGTGACGTAGCTTACTTTTGCTGGTGAAAAGATTTCTCTTTTTTTGGGGAAAATTAAGTAAATTTTTTCATGTGGGTAGTTCGATTTACAAAAAGCTCGCGAGATGGACTTGGTTGATAAGAAAACATTTGCAGTTGAGAATAATTCTAAAAGCAATCAAAATAATCATTTATTAATTAAAGAAAATTGTTTATTTAAAAAATTAATCAAAGGAATCAAACTTAATTATTCATTTTCAGTCTTATTTTTTGATAAGCCGTTGTCTTTTTCTGTTTTTGAATAAGTGATTTTTAAATCAAAGTATGCAAATTAGCTTACCTACCGTGTCAAGTTATAAAGCAAGTTACCCCAAAAGCTTCTATGTAGCAAGAAGAAGCCGCTGTTTGTGTAGAACCAAAACCTAGATAATCAAGTAGACACAGAAAAAAAGAACATGCTCCAGCGAAACACACGTTTTGGTTTCTTTGATTAATGGCATATCAACCATTGTGAGTTATTCAATGCCCAAATAATCCTTGTAGAAGAATAGTAGTTGTATGATTTAACTCAGAGCTGATGAGGTTCATGCCTTCCCCAAGGTTATTAGTGCAAAAGTGAACGTAATAATGTGACTGAAGTTCATAATATCATATAACTGCGAACAAAAACCTCTTAAACAGCACATACGCAAATAAAAATCTGGGGAGTGTGGAGTACCCCTTCATTGCCACAACTCCTAGGTTCACTCTTACATGGAGTGGCTGTATCCGTTGGGTTCTCATCTATGGTTTAAATAGAACTGTTTAAAGATTATTCGATAAGACGTCGTGCAACCTCTAACCCCTTGAGCGCACTTAATACCGCTTATATATATATATATGACTGAAGACATTTTACAAAATGCATGTTTTAAATTCATCAATTTCATTTTTTTCTTTTATTTTTTTTTCTCTCGGCCTAATACCTTTTAGGAAAGGGTATGAACCCCTTATCCATCCAGCTATGGGTTAAATAGTACCACTCTTGTTCTTCAACAAGGATGCTTTTGGTATTAAATAACCCACGAAGGTTGATATGCCATTAAACAAAGAAAACAAACCAAATGACAGTCGTTGATTAGATGATTTGCGCATAGTTATATTATAACGTGTATAGTGAAAGAGATGCTTGGAGTGGAGGGCGTATGCCAAATATGGACGTGGAGCATATATATAAGTGAGGTCACAGGCGTGCAAATTTGAAACACGTGGTCGAAAATGGTTGTACACAGTGACATACACATATGATACAATAAGTAACTTCGAGGTGAGGTAAGAGCGCGAATGAAAACGTTCTCTCTTGCTCTTTAGCGCCGAACCAATGATTTCTAAAGGTTCAATTCTAATTATATGTTCAACATTCCGTTACAATTTTGCTAATTTACTGGCACGAGTGTGCATATGCTGATTGTTAAAACTGACATGGAGGCCCCCATGACATTGTTGCTAACATATTGGACAGTGACATTGTAGTAAGCGATTTGGAACACTAGTCACGCGATTACGTTTGCTTTTGGACTAATACTCTTAGGAAGGAATCACTCCCCTCTTATCTATCTCAGTACCACTAATGTTCTTTTAGAAGGATGTTTGTGGCACTAAAAAACCAATGAAAGTTAATATGCCATTAAACAAAGAAACCAAACTAAATTCTATTGTGCTTTACCAAGCAGGGCTACTAGGATTCAATTTTCTGATTGTATCCTTTGATAAATACTTATCCTTTGAAAACCCTGTATCAACTATAACTTTTCGGCCACCAAATAGCAAATAACAATTCACGGATTGAATGTTGGGAGGTATAAGCCGCGGGGAAGCAAAATACTCTGACAACATTTTCTTAACAACGACGCTGCGGAGTAAAAATGGGTCGCTTCCGCCGGTGCAAATTTTTATGAGTGTGGCCACAAGGTTCTTCTTGTTCATTGCTGGAAAAAATGCATAGCCCAAGACAATGAATATGTGCAAAAATAATGCTTCATAGGTGAAAACTTTCTTTATTTAACACTATTATTGTGCTCTCTCTATTGTAATTTCTGTGAAAATCGATAGGAATAGTTATTTTCGAATTTTACCACGTATTAAGCTTATGCCCCTAAATCAGGGCTGAAGTTGACCTTTTTGTTAAAAAGAGTGCAGTTGCTTTTAAATCATTAAAGCTTCTCTGAGCAACCGAGTAAGTGTTGAAATTATCACTCTAGTCAGTACTTGTTAGAAATTCTGATAATAGAATTCGCGGATTAGAGTTGTCTGTCCTAAATCTCACATTTGAATAAGGATCAGAACACCACGTGTGTTTTAAAAAGTTGTGCTCATGTTTTTGTCTTGTTGATTGAGGTTAAGTATCCTGCCGGGAATCTATGAATACCTGCTCTTAAAAAGGTATGTTTTATTTTTATGTGGAATTAGGTTTCGTAAATTCCAAACAGTAAGTTAGACAGAGACACTGACGAACAAATTACACTATCTTGTTAAACCCCGACAAAGAACCTATAATATAGAAAGTATGGATAGTGACACAGACCGCATTGTTGCCAGTCTTAATCTTGAAGAAATAGTTAATAACTACAATACTTGAAACCATTAAACTGTGGGCAAACTTATAAGCCCACTCACCCTTTTAAATGTTAATCTTTGTATGCTAAACTGAATTATTTAAAATGGAACTGTTTTTGTATACTACATTGAATTGTTTGAAATGGATCTGTTTCTGACATTGAAACTGTACTTGCGCTAAACTGAATAGTTTGAAATGGAATTGTTTTGACATTTAACTGTGTGTAAACAAATCTATACTTATACTAAACTGAGTTGGTTGAATTTGAACTGTTTAGCTTGAAGCAGAAATGTTTTTGACTATTAAATTGTGTGCTCATGCTGAACTGGATTGTCTGAAATAGAACTGATTTAGTACAAAATTGGACTTGACATTAAATCCCCTACAACGGTTGATATGCCATAAAATCCCAACAACCAATCAAACCTGATAGGATTCTATCTATGGGTCAAATAAAACTAAATTGCGTACTTATGCAAAACTAAATTGTTTGATTTAGAACATTTTGACTTAACTGAATAGCTTGAAATAGAAATGTTTTTAACAGTTAACCTGTACTCATGCTAAACTGAATTGTTTGAGATAGAACTGATTATTTAGATAAAAATGGATTTGGCATTAAATAACCTACAAAAGTTGATATGCCATTAAGAATTAGCTGTACTTATCCGTGTTATATATTGGTTGTAAGATAGCTATTATTAAAAAAAAGACGTAGAATTGCTTTTGATTAAAGTTTAAGATAATTATTTTATTTAAAAGACTTTTTTTGTTTTCATCGTTTATTTGTTACAGGTTACTGACTTGTTTACTCAGCCCAGTTGGCTGGAGCTGTAGAATCTACCGACTGGGTCTCTGCAGACGGGTAAGACCCCACCCCGAGCGAGTGTCTTGGATATGACATTAAACCATCTGAGGATAAGGCTCCGGCCTTCGAGATTTGGGGAATGTGGAGTACCCCTTCATTACTATAGTTCCCAGGTCCACTCTGTCCCGGAGTGGTAGCACCTGATAGGGTCCTATCTATGAGTCAAACTATGTGTACAAACAAATGACTGATGTTAAATTGTGACTCTTATATAACAATACTTGAAACTATTTAACTGTTTGCAAAAAAGAGCTCAGGCTCGTTTAAGAATGTTATATACAAAATGTGTTTACAAATCATATATATATATATATATATATATATATATATATATATATATATATATATATATATATATGTATGTATGTATGTATGTATGTATGTATGTATGTATGTATGTATGTATGTATAAACAGGATTTGGCTTTAAATAACCTACCATGGTTGATATACCATAAAACCAAACCAAACCAAACAATGACTTGTTTACAGCAAACGTGGCAGAAGGAAGATGGCTTCGTATTCGTTTGGAGATCTTAGACAACCCTTCCCCCAAATGAATATTCCAAGTAGATATTTTATTATTTTCCAGACTTGGAGGTAAAGTATTAACCTAAATTAAAAAAAAAAAGACTTCTCTGCATTCTTTTCCTTTTTTAGGCTGCGTAGCAGTTGAGACTAGATTAATTCCCTCTTTGTGGCTCGATACCTGGCTGCGACAAAAATGGTCTCTATATATATATATATATATATATATATATATATATATATATATATATATAGAGAGAGAGAGAGAGAGAGAGAGAGAGAGAGCTATCTGCTTCTCGTAACGATAACTAAGAGACTGGGTAAGCGCTGAGATATTTTACAATAGAGCGGAGGTGCTGGAAGGCGTCGAGGTAAAGAGACATATTTCACCCCCCCAAAAAAAACAGTGAGCCGAATCTCTTGTTATAATTCCAAATTCGACATGACAAATATCATCCGAACGTTTGGTTGAAATAAAGGATCCTTAGCAGTAAGAACAGGCGGACAAAGGGACAGCCGTTTTGATTTATATTTTTGCGTCATTTTACGTGTCGAAATTAATTGAGATTACACCGAAGTGTACACGTGAATATTATATATATATGCATGTATATATGCATCATGCTGGTAAGAAAATTATGACTTGGTTTCATGGCATATCAACCTTCATGGGTTATTTAATACCAAATCCATCTTTATAGAAGAACAGTAGTGGTATTATTTCACCCATAGCAGGTGGGAGGACAAGGGGGTTCATTCCTTTCCCAATGGTATTTGTCCGATAGTGAACGAAATAGCGCGACTGGAGTTCGAACTTGCTGACGATATTGCAGTCCAGCATGTTAGCCACTACGCCACGAGGATACCCCCAGGAAAGTTATATACATATATATCATGTTTCTGTTTATGAATTATGAGAGTGCAAGTACTATGTATTTGTACATAATATATATCAGCGGGTTGTGAGAGGAACTCTGTCACTAATAAACGTCTTTGTTACTTTAAGATCACCGTTATCATCTGATTGGGAGCGATAACTTTTTTTTTGTATCTGTGGCTAATATCGTAGTGCTGCGAAGACGTTTCGACCAGAACCTTCGTTAGTTGACTTTTGTGAATCTTCAAAACAACGCAGGCACACGGATAAAAAGCGTCAAGGACGACAACTTGTGAAGCCCAGGAAGTTGTGAATAGATGTTTTTAATTCGTATTTGCTAAGCTGGAAGACAGCCGTCCAGTCTGCGGGTGTTTAACAATACGCTGACAGCATCCTCTGCGGAAGAGTAAGATCTCAACACCCCACTCCAAAAAAGTAGGGTACTGGGTATGATACTAAGCTGCATCTGATGGTGAGGCTCCAATTCTAGAGCTTAGGGGGATATGCCTCTACTCCCAGTTCTTCTTTGACTAGAAGTGGAAGTACTTGCTCGTCCATCTGTAGATCAAATGGATTTGTTTAAAAAATTATTGGTATAAAGATAGGAATAATTGATACCATAAAACTGAAAATTATAAGTGTTAAGAATAGTTACTTGAAGCTATAAATGTTCATAAACGATAATCATTAGTTACTTGAAACTAAATAACTGTTTGCAATTTATTGCTGTTAGATAGGAATACTTGAAACTATATAACTGTGTGCCAGCAAATGATTATTATTGAATTGAAATAATTTCTTGAAATCATATATTTGTGTATAAATAATTAGTATTAGATAGGAATACGACTGTGCAAATTATTTATATCTAATAGTAATATTTTATATCATGGCCTATCGGTTAGAGTGTTCGCCAATGGCCCGGGAGACCAGGGTTCAATCCCAGGTCGAGTCATACCAAAGACTAAAAAAAAAAATGGTACTTGATGCCTCCTTGCTTAACACTCAGCATTATAAGGTATGGATCAAGGTTAAAGTGGAGCAACCCAGGGAAGGAGTAGCGCCCTCCCATACACCATGGTGTAGTAGCTATCGAAAAGGGAGCCTTCGGGTCACCCTCGACTATGGTCGCCAACTTTTACATTGGCCTAATGAGTAGTGTTCGTCAACAGTCCCGAAGACCGGGGTTTAATCCAAGGTCGAGTCATATCAAAGACTCAAAAAATGGTACTTGATCTCGCTTTGCTTAGTACTCAGCGTTATAAGGTAAGGATCAAGGGTAAAGTGGAGCAATCCAAGGAATAGAGTAGCGCCCTTCCTGTAGTAGCTATTGAAAAAGGATCCTTGGGGTTACTCTCGACTAAGGTCGCCAACTTTACTTACATTATATCATATTAGATTGTAATATATTATATCATTATGGACTTAAAAATCTACACAACTGTAAACATAAATTTGAGGAAAGTGGAGTACCCCTTCATTGCCATTACTTCCTGGTCTACTCAGATTGGTAGTACCTGTTAGCGTACCATCTATGGGTTAAATAGATCTGTTTAAAGATTATTCATATTCGATAGGAATAAAAGAAAAATTAAAACTCTGAAAAATAACTATACAAAAAAAAATGGAAGTAAATAATGTAAATGAATCTGACATTATGAAGAAAATAGAAAAACAAAGTAATCCAAAAAATGCTGAATCTATTATAATGGAAAGTTAACGTTAAAACATTTCAGTTTTAGTAAATCTTAATCAGGACTTTAAAATGATGAAAAAAGAATTGCAAAAACAACAATTAATGTTTTAGAACATCTATCGTTGTTCTAGCAACAATTTTTTCATCATCTTAAAGTCCTGGTGAAGGTTTACTAAAACCGAAACGTTCTGACGTTGACTTTCCTCTATAATAAATTCATTACTTTTGAATTACTTTGTTTTTTATTTTCTTCTATACAAAAATGTTAAATATGAACGTACAATAAACGTGATTCCTTAACCTCTTGACATAAAGTAACCCTAAACGGGTTAACATTTCATTAAAATCAACCAATCAAACAATTAATTTGGCACGCATCTCTCAGCTTGCATCGAGTACCTGGTATTATCAGCAGTCAAGGTTTTTGTTCTTGATTAAATTGAAATTTCATATCCCTTTATCAGATGGCGTTTTTGATTGTGCCACATATCTGCTTGTGGGATGTAAAATAGACATATTCGTTTAAACTGATTGATACTCTGCAGCTAGATATAAAATTAGATTAAACAAAACAGAATATGTAGGTCGACAAAAAAATCTTTACGATAAGATTGGAAAGGTTCAATGAGTGTGTTCGGAAACTATTAACGGTTCAAGAGAACACGTGACGTCTTAGAAAATAAACGGATATAAAGTGAGCTTTTCTGATTGGCCAATTTAGACTCATGACATTTTGATTACGTCACTTTGACCAAAATTGTAAAATAGAGTTTTAATTTAATTACGCATTCCAGCCATAAAATATCTTTCTGAATATGTCATAAATAGGATTTACAACTAGAGAAGAAACAATGTCTTATATTTTAAAGAATCTAGCAACTTTATGTATAAGCAAATTTGGGGATTTCACAAGCATGTCATCATAACCTAACGTAATAAACTTTTCAATAAAAGATCTAACCGAATGAATCAAGTGTTCAGAATTTTAAGACGCTGGAGTCGTGAGTTCGAATCCAACTGGAGTCATAATTTTATGGATTATATAACGATTAGAATTTTAAAACATTGTATCTAATAATTTTATTTTATTTACCAAATTAATTGATCACTTTTTCCGTTACAGAAACAGTAAAATTAATAAACTTAAATTAATTTAAAATAAAGCGAAGGTCACAATCCGCAATATTCAGTGGGAGTGGGGGAGTTCCCGATGCGTAGTGGGAAATATATGAACTCTCTTATCTCCCTAGCAATGAGTTGAAAAGTACACTTACTGTTCTACTAGGGAGGCTAAATAATTCAAGAATATACCAATAAAAAAAAAAAGGATTCGATAGCTTTCTTTTCTAAAACGCTAAAAATAGACTAATACTAAGTTAAACGCCAAGTATTACAAAGTAACTATAATAATATATAAGCCCCTTTTTAGTGCTCCAGTTGCTACAGGTATTGTCTTTGTTTTCAGTTGCTACATTCTGCCACTGTCACATTTTCCTATTTGGGAAGCTTTTCAAATTGTTTCAGAGCAATCGTCATCATCATGTTTCAAAGATATTTAATTTTTTTAACGACCTTTACCCAGAAACTTATTTAATGTACACATTTAAAACTACTTCTTTATTACTCATTTTTATAGACCTTTACTCCAAAGGATTATCTAATATACACATTAAGAAACTGATGGCTTTTCACACACACACACACACACACACACACACACACACACACACACACACACACACACACACACACTTATATATTACACGAGTGAGTTCGAGTCTAAATACACGAGTGAGTTCGAGTCTCATTGGGTGCCCCTTTCATATGGCCTTGTGCCACATCTAAGCAAAAAAAAAAAGCTTAGTAAATTTACACACATATTTATATATCGTATATACGGTTGATTAGAGTGCCAGTTGTTACAAAGTTGTCACTCATATAAGTATTGAGCTATCAGTACGCGAATTAACTTCAGTGTTCAGACCGGGGGCGGATGCTTTCAATATGACATTAAATGTAAATTAACCTTTTTAACGAAATTTTGCTTCATCTGATTTCTTACAATGACTACATTTACTAAGTGGTCACCCATGTAAGTAACCCAGGTCGCAGGCCTTAGAATACATCGGTAATACTACTGAAAATAAGGGGTGTGTCCAAGATATGACATTTAACTGCATCCAGTAGTGAGGAACTAGTTTTGGAGCTCCGGTGGGGTAGAGTCTCTTCTTTGCCATTACTCCCAGCTCTACTCTGACCAGGAATGATAGCACCTGTTACAGAGGTCAATCAATGGGTCAAATAGATCTGTTTGAAAATCATTAGTATTAAATAGGAATCCTTGAAACCATATAACAGTGTGCAAACAAATGATTATTATTAAATAAGAATAGTTACTTGAAACCACATAATTGTGTATAAATTATTAGCATAAAAAAATAGTTACTTGAAGCAATAATTGTTCATAAATTATTATGATTAGTTACGTGAAATACACAAAGTGATTTTAAAAAATTGACTTCAGCTTTAAGTGTTTTAAAATCAGCACAAGGCTAAAAGCATCGGGCACTCAGTGAGAATCTAACTTACTAACAATGGTTTGGTAACCAGCTTGCTAACCATCACACCGCGCAAGGCGCCCATGAAGTGTAAATTGTTGGAACCAAATGAGATCAATTTTGTTGAAGAAAAATAGGGAGAAAGAGCGTGACTCGATAGAGAAAAGAAAAAGTAAAAACGATGATAGAGAGAAGGTAAGAAGCAGTTAATGAGAGGAGTAGAAAGAGAAACCGAGAACGTATAAGAACGTCGAGAGAGAGAGAGAGAGAGAGAGAGAGAGGGATAAAAGAGGACAGAGAGGAAAGAGTGAGTGGATGATAGAAGGTCAACATCGTTAAATGCTATCTAAGAACAGTGGCAGACATTACAATGATAAGCGCGAAGAACGAGGAGGTGGAAATAAACAAAGAAAGAGGGAAGAGATGGAGTCGAGGTCGGATGTTGGTGAGGAGAGGGAGAAGGAGGGAAGGTTCGAGAGGAGCTGACGGAGGGAAGAGGAAACGACCTCAAACGAGGGTTCACCAAGTGCAGAAGAGGTCACCTATGAACTTTCAGTGGATCACACTGTGGATTAGTCGCCGAGGACAAAACGATGGGAACAGTTCTGTAGAAATCGGAGTTTTGCGATGACAGCTCCGACGTTGTATGACGTGTGGGGTCAGAAGAAGAAACAAAGAGTTTGGGGGTGGGGGTGGCGGATCATTTTGGTTTAGGGGTCGACTGGAAACAATAGATCGCAGAGTGCACTCGGTGACAAAGGTTAAACGGGAATATATCTAATAACAAAACCGCAATGAAGTAAGTAAATGAACATTAGATAAACAGTCAATTATTGCTAATAGAACCTGACCCCTTCAGTACCTGTTATTGATACCCGTTTGAATCATGTGGGCATTGCAGATTTTCGCTACTCACCCTTTACCCAGTGTATCTAGTGCTAGCAGAACCAGACAAAAACAAATTTTTCGGTAAAAATCTTGTGTTAAAATAAGAAAATAACCACTTGTGGGAAAGACGGACCGGAAAAAAAACAAGACCCCCCCCCAAAAAAAACACCACGCTAATCTTTAATCGCAGTAAAGCTGGTTTTGAAGGGTTTTCCTTCTGGACTAGTTGTCTAATCAAGGCTAATGAACCCAGCCTGCCTTACTATTTACTCATATCTGGGAGAGAACAGATGGATTCATGCCTTTTTTAAGGACACTGGCGTGAAGTGAAAAACAAACAGCTTCGTTCAGGTTTTGAACTCGGGTCGCCGATTCCATTTCCGAAACATTAGTGTACCCAGTGTATTAGTGCATTAGTGATGGTTTAGTTTTTTTGTTTAATGGCCTATCATCCCTCATGGGTTATTTAATGCCAAAGCCATCCTAGTATAACAGTCATAATACTATTTAACCCATAGCTGTGGGTATAAGGTAGTTCATGCATTTCCCAAAGGTATTAATCTGAAAGTGAATGTAATGGTGCGACTGGAGTTTTAAGTCGCTGCCGACGATGTTGAAGTTGACCTCGTTAGCCATTGCGCCCCACAAAGATGAAAACAATAATCTATTTTGAATATCTAAATTTGAGAGTGTGTCTCCACCTTTTCGCGTTTAGTATTACGTCATAAATTTGCTTTATATAAGTCTGTTTAAGTGTCCTCACCTTCTATCATCTAAAACAAAACTCTTTTAATATGTAATGATACTTCTTTGTATATAATCACCAACCCAAGTGACATAAGGTCGGTTTAAAGTGGAGTAGCAAGAAGCAAATCTCCTGTTAGGGTTTAAAAATTGCTAAGTTTCTTTGGCATTCCTCTTTAGAGGCGCCTCAGGTGCCGGACAATCAGCCTAACCCTTACCACTTTTAGGTGACGGGGTGAGTGCTGCCTGGAAGTAAGTTCCCTTGGAACGGACATCGGAAATTTATAATTACTCGGGACGAAATGACAGGTGATTCAAGATAAGTAATGATACTTCTAGGTATTTATCTGCCCCCCCCACTTCTCACAAAGCCAGAATGTGACCCAGAGTTGATTTAAAGTAGGATATCGTAATTCCATTATTTTTGCCAGAAGTAGTAACTATAGGGTCCTATCTATGGGTTAAATAAATCCCGTTGAAAATTATTAGAATTGGATAGGAATACTTGATACCATAAAACTGTGCAAACAAATAATTATGGTAGAAGTTTGATTGCAATAGAACATTGAAAATATTGTCATAGTTACTTCCAAATCAATCAAATTTCGGCATTAAATCATCCTCATCAAAACGTGCTGACAGCACGGATTCCTTTGATTCTTTCTTGTAATCCATCCCTTTGGTTCATTACTTTTCGTCAGTCCTCTAGACGGCATTCAGTGTTTTCACAGATCTGATGAATGTAAGACTTTGTGTTCGGTTCTCACCGGTGTGTCCATGGGTAGGAATTCAGAGAAGAACATCGCTTGTGAGTTCGTTTTTACTTCTCCAACACGTCTTGTTTGTCTTACTTGGATGCTTTGTAAGATGAGAGGTAAATGGCCCTACAGCAGCTGTTTTGTTAGGAGCTTCTTTGTGAAGTTTACAACTAGTGTTTTCTACAGATATTTCCTTAAAGTCCAAGTGGTGCGATTATAACATAGCTATAGATTTGAAGAGGCCGGTAAATAAACCAAACCAAACCAATTATTAATATAAATTTATTCAGATCAATTTCCTCATCTTTCTTGCATTTAAAATAAAACATCTAGCGTTCTTCTAAACCAAAATCCCAGTCGGCTGAGGCTGTAGAATACACCGTCTGAATCTCTGCCGAGGGTTAGGACCTCCCTAACGAGTGTCCTGCTTCGACATTAAATCATCTGATGGTAAGGCTTCAGTCTTAGAGCTTTAGAAAATGTGGAGTACCCTTTCATTGCCATTACTTCCAGGTACACTCTGACTTGGAGTGGTAGTACCTCTTAGGGTCGCATCTATGGGTAAAAAAGAACAAGTGTCCTGGGTTTGACACTAAACTGCATCTGATGGTGAGGCTCTAGTCCTGAAGCTTTGGGGAATGTGCAGTACCACTTCATTGCCATTATTTCCGGCTGCACTCTGGCTTGGAGTGTTAGTACCTGTTAGGATTTCATCTATGGGTCAAATATAACTAGTGTCCTGGGTACGACACTAAACTGCAATTGATGGTAAGGCTCTAGTCTTGGAGCTTAGGGGAATATGGAGTACCCAATCATTGCTATTATTCCGAGGTCTACTCTGACCTGGTATGGTTGTACATGTAAGGGCCACATCTATAGGTCAAATAGAACTGCTTAACCATGTAACTTTGTGTAAACAAACGGCTGATGTTAAATTAGATTTTTAGTGTTACATAGCAATACTTGAAAACATTTAATGTGTACAAAGGAATGAGTAATATTGAATTGAATAACTAGTTTTAAATAACAATTCTTGAAGCCATTTAAATGTATGCAAACAAATGATTAATACTGAATAGAGTTAGTGTTAGATTACAATATTTGAAACCATTGAACTGTGACCAAAAAAAAAAAAAAAAAGAAAAAAGAGCTCTGGCTCGTTTAAAATGTTACCAACAAATTTGTTTACAAATCATATATATTTAATATATGTATGAATAGGATTTGTCATTAGATAATCGATAAGGCCTGATATACTATAAAAACCCAACCAAACAAACAACCAAACTTATAATGTTGAATATAATTATTATTGTTAGAAACCATTTAACTGTGGAGAAACAATAAATATTGATACTTGAAATCATTTGTGTGCAAATAATTGAGCTTTGGCTCAGTTAAAAATGTTGCCTAAAAACTATTTTTTACATATCACACACACACACACACATATATATATGTGATTGGGCATTAATCCACCCACAAAAGTTGATTGGCAATAAAACCCGATCAACCAACCAATCTAAGCCAAAGGCTTTCAAATTTTTTCAGACTGCTATTCCTTTGGCTCCCAGATCACATCTTTACACCCCCAACTCATATACAACGAACATACACACCACTTTCTTGGACGAGAATGCCTCGTAGCGTAGTGGTTAACGTGCTGGAGAGCGACGTAGTAGTAAACGAGTTCGAATTTCAGTTGCGTAATTACGTTCACTATCAGACTAAAAACCTTGGGTAAGGTATAAATCCCTTACCCCCACCACCACCAGCTATGAGTATCACTGCTGTTGTTATACAATGATGGGTTTGGCACTAAATAATCCACTAAGGTTGATATGCCATTAAATAAAGATAGCCAACTGAACCTCTTTCTTAGGTCAAAGAAGATTTAAAATAAGGACTAATGTTATTGTAAATACAAGAGCTTACTTAGCAAACCCGTTGTTAAGATATTGCAAGAAGGAAGTCTGCATATATTTACCTAAAACCTCCGGAACGAGTAGGATGCAACAAGTAAAGATGTAATTATTTAAGGGTTCACAAAGCGAAAAT
Source organism: Sepioteuthis lessoniana (assembly GCA_963585895.1). Lineage (NCBI taxonomy): Eukaryota > Metazoa > Mollusca > Cephalopoda > Myopsida > Loliginidae > Sepioteuthis > Sepioteuthis lessoniana. The sequence goes on along the minus strand of OY757913.1, from coordinate 72,401,734 downwards.
GTGACCCAAAGGTCGGTTTAACGTGGGTGTGGGATGCCGCGCAGAAAGCAAACCTCACGAGGAGCGGTTTTAAAAATTGCTTTGATTCCGTCTGCATTTTCCTTCAGGTGCACTTCTGGCTCCGGGCAGTAAACCTAACCCTCGCCACTTTTAGGCGATGGAACAGGCGCTGCTTTCCATGGTCCACCGGATTTAACTTGTTATTGATTCTCATCTACCTGGCATGAACACCAGATGATTGTAAAGAAAACTCGACAAGGAACTGAACTTAAGAATCATTATTCAGTTAAAAACTTAGCAGAGTCCATTTTATGGTGGCTTCTTATTAGAGAGTTCTGATAAGGCGGAGATAACCTCCACCAAGGGGAATAAATACTGATACTTATTAGAAATTAGAGACATCCAAAGTTTGTGGTGCCGCGAATAAAAGTACATTATGAAAATCCAACTGTGAACATTTTAACTTCATAGAGGCGTATTCCATTCATTCGTTTTGAACTTTCAGTCGCATTTTTCCCGCCAAATTTGATCAGTTTAAATCTTATAAATCAGTGAAGATTCAAACAATAATTACAAAAAAAAAAAAAAAAAAGAAGAAAAAATAGTCATTTTTTAATGAGAAAAAAACCCAACAAAAACAAAACAAGCAAAACTTATCTTAAATAGTCTGCTAATTTTTTATTGACTAGCTGATTCTAACGGCATGTTAACCCGTTTAGGGTTATTTTATGGTAAGAGGTTAGAGAATCGGGTTCATTGTACGTTTGTATTTACATTTTTTGTGTCGTTGTTTCTAATTGTTTTTTCTTCCCACAGTCCTATCGAATACAAATAATTTTCAAATTGATTTATTTGATCCAAAGATGGCCCCCTAACAGGTTCTACCACTTCCGGTCTGTTGACCTAGCAGTAATGAAAATGAAGGAGTACTCCACAATTCATAGTGCATCCAGGACCTTTTTTGCGGTGGGGGGTCTTACTCCTCTGCAGCGGGATACAGTCAGTATATTTTAAGCCCCACCGACAAGACGGTTATCGAAACGTTGAGATTTTTAGAGAGCACTCACTGTCAGAAATCCGTCATTTAGATTACCTAATGTAGTTTTCGTAAAACATCTAACTCGTTGTTTTCAAAGCCATCCACTGTCGATATTTGCCACTACCTCCCACCAAACAGGCTTGGCACAAGGTCAATGACACGAAAGTCAATTATAGTGGGTGTTTATGGGAGGAGAAGGACAAGCACGAGCCGAAGCTCGAGCCCTGCTGGACTATGATGCAGCTCGTCCAGCCGAAGGTGGCCTAGCCGAAGCCAGGAGCCTTACGGCCTCAAGTTTGCCTTTGTTGGACGGTGCCCGAACCAGCGGGCTTGCACGAGGGAACGTGCGCACCATCCACTGTCACTGCACCTACTGTCACCCGTTCGTTTAGGAAATAACTGCTGTTAATAGTCACCACACTCCTACTTTAAGAACAGGCGTAGTAGAACCCCATAAACAGATAGTTGTGAAGAAAAAGTAAGCGTTTTTCTGTAAAGCTGTGCTATCATTGGTTTGGTTTGGTTTTATGGCATTGTAGGTCATTTAATACCAAATCCTTTTTATACATATATTAAACAAATGATTTCTAAACACATTTTGTTGATAACATTTTTAAACAAGCATGAGCTCGTTATTTTTTTTTTTTTGCACACAGTTAAATGGTTTCACTTAATTTCAAACAATTCAGTTTATCATAAGTACAGTCTTTTGTTTACACACAGTCAGTTATTGGTTTAAATACAGTTTTTGTTTTCTCACAGTTAAATGTAAAAACAATTCTATTTTAAACAATTCAGTTTAGCTTAACTACACAGTTTTTTGTTTACACACAGTTAAACAATCAAACAATTCTATTTCAAATAATTCAGTTTAGCGTAGGTCCACAGTTTTTGTTTACACACAGTAAAATGTAAGTAAGTAAAGTTGGTGACCTTAGTCCAAGGTGACCCGAAGGCTCCCTTTTCAATAGCTACTACATCGAGGTGTAGGGGAGGGCGCTACTCCTTTCCCTGGATTGCTCCACTTTACCCTTGATCCTTACCTTATAATGGTGAGTGTTAAGCAAGGCGGCATCAAGTACCATTTTTGAGCCTTTAGTAGTATTAGTATGACTCAACCTGGAATTGAACCCCGGTTTCCCGGACCATTGACGAACATTAAAAGCAGTTAATTTCAAACAATTCAGTTTATCGTAATTACGCAGTTTAATTCTATTTGACCCATAGATAGAACCCTATCATATGCTTCCACTCCGGGATCAGAGTGGACCTTGGATGGCAATGAAGAGGTACTCCGCATTCCCCAAAGCTCCAGCATCACTGGAGCCTGACCATCAGATTGTTTAGTGTCGTATCCAGGACACTCTTTGGGGAAGTCTTACTCCTATGCAGAGATGCTGTCGGTGTATTCTACAGCCCCAGACGACTAGGCAATGTGCTATAAATTTAATTCTAAACGTTACAATAGCGTAACGGTTATCATCTCTGAAATTGGACTCGGTGATGCAAGTTCAAATCCCAGACTAAGCTGCTTACGTTTCACTTCTTGTTAATGTCCATGGGAAAGGCAGGAATCTATCTCTTCTCCCTTCAGATATGTGCAAATAGTGGGGCAGACTGTTGTCTTGGTAGGAGAAACCAGTCCAAGAGAAGGAAAACTCTGGAATCACCCCATTTCCTGTCTTCCAGCATAAGTAGGTGAACTAAGAGAAGCAGGATCCTTAAAGAAGTCCGACGTGGTGTCAGACCTCGTTCTGGCAGCTCCTGCCAAGTTTTATAGTACTTTTTTTCCTGGAAACAATATTGTCATGTAGAGAGAAGACCTGTAGTATAAGCAACCACCAATTTACCATAAAGCTCTGCCAAGGCCTCTACCAAGATCCATGCGCGAGTTCATAGTTTTGTAAGAATGAAAGATGCCATTAAAAAAAAATCATAATTTGTAACTTGACAATTAAATAGTGCCATATGCACTTGACTAAAATCAAAGAAGTTTGGAGCCGTTCTTTATGCCTGGATTAGCACATTGGTAAGGAATTTCATTTCGACACCGACAGTCAGTATTCAAAGATTGGGTTTCGAGCAAATGTATATTGTTTTCATAATATCAATTTTAAACTCTATTATGGTGAATAAACTTCAGGAAATTTACTTAAAAACGGACTTGGTAAACTTTTCTTGTGTTCAACAATAGTACGAGCGACAGAATATATATATATATATATATATATATATATTTCAAAAATTGCAAATTCGTTCACTGATGGTTGTCAGCTAACCTCTGTATTTTCCATTATCTACTCACAAAGTTATTCAAACTTGTAAGATATTTTTTAAAGCATAATTACTTTCATTTAGGTTCTTTTTTTAGATGAAGCATTGTTAACCATAAACGTTATTATATAAATTTATATTAATGTTACTCGACCTGTCGGCGGGGCTTAGAATATGCTGATTGTATCTTCTGCCGATGAGTAAAAAAAGAATGTCCTGGATATGACGCTAAACTGCATCTCGTGGTGAGGTTCCAGTATTGGAGCTATAGGGAGTGTGGAGTACACCTTTATTGCCATCAGGTTCATCCGAAATGGTAGTACCTGTTAGGATCCTGTCTACGGTTCCAATAGATCTGTTCAAAAATTATTCGTAGCGAATAGGAATACGAGAAGCTATATAAGTATGAGTAATCAACTGATTTATATTCTAAAAAAAGTGTTAATTTTTGTACAAAAAACAGACTCAAGAAGCTGTAAGTGTTGCATCAGTATTTTTGCATTTATCGCTTTTGAGCCAGTATAAAATTTTTTTGAGATTCGCAGACGACAATATTTGACTTATCGCGAAAAATTTGAAGGATCAAAACCTAAAATAATCTAAGAAATATTTTCGCTCTAGATTGTTAAAAATACTCTTTGTTGTATCGTCGAGGTGAATGATATACAGAAAAGAATGAGTGTTTAATATATTTATTCAACACCAGTATCCAATGCTAACGGATACATACAAAAAAGACACGGTACAATAAGTTACAACAATTAACAAGAGAATTTACAAGAAATTGAGGAGGGTCGAAGTGCAATATAGCCAAACGAATCAGCTTATTAAATCAACGGTATTCAAGGCCTTTTTAATGTGGGTCTGGGTGCAGGGTCATTGCCTAGACATGCCCAGCATTCCCCAAAATGCCTCAAGCCCCTAAAAAGAGGCACCTCAGGCGCCAGGCGATGAACCTAGCCCCTTCGAGGAGGGCTAGGGCTTGCGAGGACGTTCCCCTGAAGTTCCAGGAATGACAGTCATAGCCGCGTAACGCGAATGCTAAGCCTCCCCGGCACCCGCGCCATGCAGCCTCGGCTGACTACCGTATCTAGAGACGTGACACACCCGACCAGATCCGTGCCGCTTATACCACGGCCGGTCAGCTGAAGTGTACCCCATCTACTGGATCCAGCTGATTGAATCAACGGTATTTGTCACACGCCCTACCAAATAGACGAGTGTGGCAATAAACCTAGTCTCGCTGAGAGGGTTACAGTCTGTGGAGACAGCCCCCTGAAGCTCGAGGTATGTCAGTCCAGAGGCGAGATACACCCGACCAGATCCGCGCCGCTGATACCACGGCCGGCTGAAGTGTGTCCCATCAACTGGATCCAGCTGATTAAATCAACGGTATGTGTCGCAAACCCCACCAAACCAACGAGTGTGGCATAAGGCCTTTTTAAGGTGGGTCCAGACGCGCCCGGCGGCTCCAAAAATGTCTCGAGAATCTCCCTAAACAGGGGCGCCTCAGGCGCCAGCCAATAAACCTAATCCCTCCAAGGAGGGTTAAAGCCTGGGGGTCGGCCCTCCTGAGGCTCGATGTATATCCAGAAACGAGACATACCCGACCAGATCCGTGCCGTTGATAGTACGCCCGGCCGCAGTATTATTCATCTACTGGATTCTGTTGATTGAAATCAACCCTCGAAATCTTTAATCGTAGGCTATGAGCCAGTCCATCTAGTAGTGCTGAAGGGGTGTTTAGCTACTCTACAACCCTCTTTTTTTTTTTTTTAACCAATTCGAATCATAGATAAATCATCAACTTTTTAAATGTAATTTCGAGCCTAACTTATAAACAGTGAAAAATTTGAAGGATTAGAACCCAAAATAATCAAAGAAATATTTTCCCTCCGAGATAGTTAAAAATACTTTTTTTAACCAATTAGAATCATAGATAAATCATCAACTTTTTAAAAATCTAATTTCGAGTCTATCTTATAAATAGCGATAAAAATAATATTCCTTCATTTTGCATCTACTCAACAACATTCGGTTCATTTTTTTTAGTGAAAATTTAACATTCTTTTCCTTTAAGAATGCATTTAATTTCATCGCTTAATTATCTCAATAGCCCAGTAAGCTGGGACTGTAGAATACACCAACTGCATCTCTGCAAAAGAGTTAGACTCCACCCCAGCGAGTGTCCTGTATATGACACTAAACCATCTGATCATGAGGCTCCAGTCCGAAAACTTTGGGAAACGTGGAGTACCTCTTCATTGCCATTACTCTCAGGTGTTAGGGTCCCATTTATTGGTCAAATAGAACTACTTGACCATTTAACTATGTGCAAACAAATGACTTTTGTTAAATTGAATTGTTGCTATTATGTAACAATAACATTTAACTGTGTGCAAATGAATGAATTGTTGAATAGAATTATTAGTGTTAAATAGCAATACTTGGAAACATTTAACTTGGCACAAATAAAATCATTAGTGTGTGCAATATTTGAAACCACTTCACTGTGCAAATAAATGATTAATATTACATAATCATTAGTGGTGTATAGTAATACTTGAAACCATTTAACAGTATAACCTAACTATTCATTTACAAATCATATATGTATAACCATTTAATGGTGTGCAAACAAATGACTTCTAAATTGTGAATGTTACATAGCACTACTCGAAATCATTTAACTTTGTGCAAAGAAATAAGCTCTGGTCTTCTAAAAATTTTATCTACGAACTAATAGTTTACAAATCAAATATTTAATATTTGTAAAAAAAAATTTTTCTAGGCCCAAAGAGAGAATAAAAATATTCTAAAATAGGTAGGTCCACGAAGAGATTTGTATTTTCAAATTTTTTTATTATTCATTTTGTTCTTACATATGTGCCTGTTTCCAGCTTGTTCCTTTCGTCAGAGAACATATATGGCATAAGGCCTTGTTAATGGTGTACTCTATGAGACTTGAACTCACTGGTGTTTGTAGTTTGAATGATTTTCAGTTGGTTATGAGTTAATATAGAGGTTTTCTTCTCTTTTTCTTTGAGTGTGTTTACCTAAGTCTGCTTTACCCCTCTTTGATATTTGATATATTTTTGTCGTTGTGTTTGTGTGTGCGCGCGCGCTGGAATGGTTTGGGATTTCTCTAAGTTATTTTTCCTCTGTGTGTGTATCTAGGATTTTTTTTGTGTGTATGTGTAGTAGTGAGGTTTAAAATTTACTGGTAACCTTTTTATTTTATTCCTAATAGCTTTTGTCGGTATATATATATATATATATATATATATATATATATATATACACACACACACACACATGTGTGTGTGTGTGTGTTTCTAGCTTGATGCTTTCGTCAGAGAACCTGTCTGGCACAAGGTCTAGTTAATGGGGTATTTAATGAGACTTGAACTTACTCGTGTTTGTACTTTGAATATACGTATAAACAGGATTTGGCATTAGATAACCTAGAAGGGTTGATATGCCATATAACCTAACCCACCAGTTAATTATCTTAAATTGAATGAATATATTATTGTTTACATAGCTCTATGAGTACTGCAGTTACAAATCTCTCCGTTTACTGATGAAAATTCCAGCTGCAGCCCAATTATGGAAATGCATAAATATATTTTCTCTCCTACGTAGTGACATACTCACACACAGATCTTTTACATAAAATATGTCCATTTAGATTAAGGCTGATAAAAACTGCTACATTTCATGCATGAATCTTCACTTTCTCTCTTAAATATTTACGCACTAACTAATATTATCTTTTTTAACAAGATAAGACTTTGTGGCTTGTTTTTCAATAAACATTTCACTCAACGTAAAGAAATAAAATGAATTGATTTGTTGATTGGAGTTTTATTCAGTCATTTACACCTTTGTTCGTTACATAAATGTAAATTATTTGTGTTATCTGTTATCATAACTTACAGTAGATTAAGAAGAAGACAATCAAATGGTTAAAATGTATTCTTTATTCATATCCATTCGTCATTACAGCAAGTTGGAGGAAAGGTTCAGGGAGCAATTAGTAAGAAGCAAGAGAAACGGAAAAGGTTAATAAGATACAAAGGAGCATTCATTAGGAAATTAGGCAGTGCTAGAATTGTTTGTTATGGTCTGGATGTTATAGGTCTAACCTCTAGAGAGGATTTGTCAGTCTTCCTGTTTGATTACTATTTCCTCTGACTCTGCAATGCACAGAGCGTCTTTCCTCTCTTTCAGTAGGGATAACTGAGTCGATGTTAGGTGAATCCCGAAAAAGAGATTGACTAAGATTGCCTTTTCAACTGTGGGGTACATTTGAATAAGCAAGTAATAAATTTTTCCAAGAAAAAGAAATTGTACTTCGCTCAAACTTATTTCAAAACAACTTATTTTTGTTTAAGCTCTTGGTTTTGTGATGTTTTTTGTAAATGAAACTGTAAGAAATAAAAAATATACGTCGTAGAAATTGATTACATCGAAAAACGAATCCAAATAAAAATTGATGTTCATATAACATGATCAAGGGAAATAATCTTTAATTTTACATAATTTGAAAAATAATAAATTGTAAAAATGTATTAAAAGTTAAATTCTTCTTTTTTTTTTTATCGGAATTTTAACGATAAAATCTGAACATTTGAAATTGAAAGAAAAACGGTGGAAAATTATTAAATTCTAAAGTTTTTTCTTTTTCTGATTTGAACTAATTTTGCACCCTCTCATACACCACAATTTTTATTAAAAAAAAAAAAAAAAAAAAAAAAAAAAAAAGAAAGAATTATTTTACTTTTTATAAAAGGAGTTCTTTATTTCAGGAATGTTTGGTTTGGTTTGGTTTGGTTTTATGGTATATCAACCATTGTAGGTTATTTAATGCCAAATCTGGTTTATACAAATATATTAGATATACATGATTTGTAAACATAAGTCAGCAATGTTAAATCGTTAAATGTATCATTAACAATTCAATTAAATATCATTTATTTGTTTACACACAGTTAAGCGCTCAAACAGTTCTATTTCAAGCAATTCACTTTGCCCTTAGTTTAAACGTCAAACAGTACTATTTGACCCATAGATAGGATCCTAGCAGGTACCACCACTCTGGGGCCAGAATGGACCCCGGAACGATGGCAATGAAGAGGTACTCCATATTCCCCAAAGCTCCAGCATTACTGGAGCCTCGCTATCAGATTGTTTAATGTCATAATCAGGGCACTCTTGAGAAGGTCTTACCCCTCTGCAAAGATGTAATCAGTTTATTCTACCGCTGGCGACATGTCTATTAGTCCTTTTCAACGATAACTACCCAGGAAAAGGGTGATCGTTCTATATTTAATTATAATGTGAAAGTAAAACCCACCCAGATAACAAGTATTTTCAAATTATTGAAAATTAAAGATTATTTCCCTTGATCATATTATATGAACAACTATTTTTATTTAGATTCGGTTTTCGACGTAACCAATTTTTTACGACGTACATTTTATTTCATTAACCCCCCCCCCAAAAAAAACCCAGCATCATCACAAATCAAAAGAAAAAAACAAGTTGTTTTAAAGTCAGTTTAAACGAAGTACAACTTTCATTTCCTTGTAAAACTTTTATTACTTGCTTATCCAAGTCTACTTAATTGGTGGTGGTGATGGATCATATTTACGTTGCTTCATTATTTGGGGCAATCTTTTTTGATAGGTGCGGGCAGGTTCTTTTTGATGACATTGAAATATCTTATGCCTAGATACATGAAAGTTTGATCGTGGTAACGAATATGCCCGGAATCGGCCAATATAGTTATTGACGTCCTTTGCTTCTTTTTCTTTGCTAAACTCAAACATCTCATTTATTATCCCTCGTCAACAACCCAGAGTAACTGATGATTCACTTTTACATCGTCACCAATGTCATTTAGTGGTCCATTGAAATGAAGTTGGATCTGACGTAAGAGTTTCTCCAGTTCTTAGGCTAAGCTGGGATTGTGCCAGTCGATTGTCGGAGACGACAACTGGAAAAATATAGCGATTAAAACTCAGAAATTCACAACTGTAAAAAAAAAAGTGTGTCTTACCTTGGGTGACGAGATAATTGAAACGGAAATTTCTTTTTTATTTAGTCATTTAGGAGTCTGCTGACATAATATAGTCTGTTGATATAATATCACTGTCAACCATGATTTGCAACAAACGAATTAAGATATGAGCACGTGGTTTTTCCTTTTACGTTTGCAGGGTTAATAACTTGACAAAATATCACTGTGGATTGTGAATTTCACCATTTTTTCGTTTATATCCGCCTTGTTTTAATCCCGTTTTCAGACACTATGTTATTGTATCTGTTATCACCAATTACAGTGGATTTAAGGACAAGACAGTCAAATGGTTAAAACGAATCCTTTATTTGTATCGAGTCGCCATTACAGGAAGTAAGTAGGAGGAAAGAAGCAGGGAGCAATTAGTTGGCAAGGGAAGCGGAAAAGGTTAGTAACAGGTAAGGGAGCGTTTATATGTGTGATAATAGAACAGGAGAGAAAGTATCAGCTTAGTATCACAGCAATTTGAATTAAGAATAGTTATTTGAAGCTATAGTTGTTTTCTAAGGATTAAATTTGAAACCGCGTAACTGTGCATAAATTAAATAAATAATTACTTGAAATCATATAATTGTTTGTGTTTGGAATACTTGAAACCATACATATGAGTGCAAATTATTTGTATTAGATAGGAATGCTTGATATAACTATATACAAAAAAATCTCTCGCGGGGGGGGGGAACCCGGTGGTGTAGGGGCTTACATGCTGGACTGTAACATCGTACTTTGGTTTGGCTCAAGGCTAAAAATATCAGGCACTCAGAGAGAATATAACTTACTAATAATGTTCTGCTAACCAACTTGGTAACCATTACATTACGCGACACACCCATAATAAATTAAGGGGATTCCCAATAGCATAGTGGCTAACGTGCTTGACTGCTACATCATAGTAAATGAGTTCGAACTCCAATTGCACTATTACGTTTATTTTCGGACTAAAGTATAATTATCCCGTAGCTATGGGTTAAAAAGTATCACTACTCTCTTTCTATATGAATGGCTCTTATTTTTGTTTTGACTGACCTTTACTCTCTCTCTCTTTCTTTCTCTCTCTCTCTTTCTTTATATATATATATATATTTTTTTCTTTTGTATTTTCATTACTGTTTTGGTTACACATTAATTAAGTTGTTATAATTATTTTTGGTATTTTCTCCTGAATGGAATTTAACTTTCTATGAATTGTGTAGGTAACTGGGTTATAAATCATATAACCCTGATCTTTTTTAGTTGGGTAATGTATTATTTTGCGATGTCTGAGGATGTGCTTTTTTCTTTTGACAGGCAGAATAGAATTGACGGTCTGAGAATAAAGTACAAAAGTGTACGAGGCAAAAATGAACGTCTTCAGTAGTATACCTGCGGTGCTGTTGATGGAGTGAAATAAATCGTGGTCATCTTTAGTAGAAACTTGGCGTGGAGAGCGGTTTACACATCTATGAGGGGTGTGTGTGCTATTGGCTGGATGGTTAGTGAGAAGTCAGAACCGTGAATCATTCGTTTCACCCAAATTTATGAGCAGCTCAGGGATCGAACGAAAGGTTTTTGATTTGGTTTGTGTTGAGTCCTTTACTACGTCTACAAGTGATAAAAGTCTCTGGCTTCTGAAGTTCTATGAATAATATCTTTTTTTGATTGATTGATTTAAGTGGCTTTCAACCCCTCTGGGGTTATTCTATGCCTAGAAATTAGGCAATTGCGTACATTGTACGTTTATATTTACGTTCTTGGTGTAGTTTCTTAATATTTTTTGCACTCTGTTATATGATATCAAGTATTCCTATCTAATACAAATAATTCGTGAACAGTTCTATTTCACTCATAGATGGAACCCTAACAGGTACTACCACTCTGAGTCAGAGTGGACCTGGGAGTAATGGCAATGAAAGGTTACTTTACATTCTTGTGAGCTCCAAAACTAGATCCTCACCACAAAATGGAGTTTAGTATCATACTTGGGGCCTCCTTTTTTTTGGGTGGGGGCAGCCATTTGCAGGAGATATAGTCAGCATATTTCAAGCACCACTGACAGAGCAGGATTCTTTTTTTTAGAGAGAGACTACTTATTATTCTTTGTTGAATTGCGAGATGTTCACAGCTTTATCTGGTATATTGCCTAACAAATTTTGCTACTTAATATGGCGATGACAGTCTATAACTATTTACCTAAACCCTCCGCCACGGGTAGGATGTGACACAAGGTCAATTTCTAAGCAGATTTAGATTTAGTTTTCCTTGATAGGTTGCCATACCAAGGCTAAAGAGCCAAGTCTGCCCAATTACTAACCCACGGGTTTGGTGGAGGTAGAGAAGAGATAGATTCATGCTTTTCCCAAAGGTATTTGTGTGAAATTAACACAAACAACATCGTCTAGGATTCGATAGTGGATCACCAAATTCATTTTTTACGATGGTAACCGTTTCGCCAGGCATATCGATACTTATTATCTGTATATTTCTTTTCAAAGTAAATAATTTAGAGTAAAGATTTTAAGGTGGGAAGGGGAAGTGCCGTGGCGTTGAGGCTAACGTATTGGACTGTGACATTGTTGTGAGCAAGTTCGAACCCTAGTCAATCTATTGCATTTATTTTCGGACTAATACTATAGGGAAATGTATGAACTATCTTATCATCCCCCCAGCTATGGGTTAAATAGTACCACTACTATTCTTCTGCAAGGATAGCTTAGACATTAAATAACCCATGAAGGTTGATATGCCATAAAAGAAAGAAATCAAACCAAACGAAAAAATGTACAATTTGTGTTATTTCCTCTTTTTATCGTTCCTTTATTTTTCATTTTCTATTTTCGTAGTGCTTATATTTTTTTAAATTGAGTTAAGCATAAGACACGTTTTTAATATTTTTTTTACTCTTCTGTTGCTCGTAAAAAGCGTTTTTTGACATTCTGCAAAGTTTTCTCTCAATTTTTTCTAATTGTTTTGCAAAATAAGTAATATTCAATACCGACATAGTTCTCTGCAAAATCACCCGATTTTTTGTTGTAGATGGATGAAAGCTGCTCAGTGCTCATGGGTTCAAGATAGCGGCATCAGTTGTGTCGACTGAGTTAAGAACCCAGGAGAAACAGCAGAAAGAAACAAAACGTAAGAAGAAGAAAGAAATTGAATCTTAGAATAAAGAGAAGGAACACGAAATAGTGCAGAGAAGGAACAAGACTAAAATATAGAAGAGAGGAAAAATAAGAAAGAAAATTAATGTTCAAGAGATAGATTGATAGAGAGATTAAGTAGTGTATATATTTTCTTAACTAAGGCTAAATAACTCAGTCTGCCCTACTATTAACACATAGATGGGAGGAGGAGAAGAGATAGATTTATGTCTTTATTAAAGATATTATTGCAAAGTGAAATGCAAACAGCATTGTCCAAGGTTTGAACTTAGGCCGCCGTTTCCATTTCCTATAAACGTTATACCAAGCGAGCCATCCAAATGAACTATTGTAGACTACCTAGTTCCTTTCTCTTTTACCATGAGCGACGGTGTATAATTTTTCGTATTATCATGGCAGTGAATTTTCTCATTCTCATTATTTGGTAGTGAAACCAGGTTTTGTGAACATTATATATACGAGATGTGATCAAGACGTTTAGTATCGTTAGTATTTCAAAATGGCCTTTAGTTATGAGTAAATCCATATATCGATAATAAAGTATTTACTCAGCTTAGTCTGCCAAAAGCCATGAACGTGAGGCACCCGATAAATATCGAACTCTGCTCTAATACTCTGTGATACGAGCCTGATAAAACTCTATCCAACAGCAAGGAGAGCTAGGAAGGTTGTATTTGCACGATGTATTTAATAGTTGGTGTGTACTTGGTACCATCATCACTACCATCATCTTCATCATCACCATTATCATTATCATAGCCTATCGATATCTACAACGACGTTCCCATTCTCTTGTCTTTTGATAAAGGTATGTATTTAACCACCCCTCCGTACGAGTAGGATGCGATACAAGGTCAATTTTTAAGTGGAGTTTAACAGGTTTTAATTCAGATTTTTCTTTCTCCTAGACCAGCTACCTTACCAAGGTTAAAGAACACAGTCTGTCCGACTATTTGCCCATAGCTGGAGGGATAATATTTGGATTAATATCTTCTCCAAAGGTATTAGTGCAATGTGAAATGCAAACAGCCTCGTTCAGGTTTTGAACTCGTTTCGCCGTGTTCATTTCCAACGACGATAACCATCACACCACGGGCACCTTTTGGTAAATGTCGTAGAAATATGAAAACCAGCACGAAGGGGGGAGTTGTGCAGAACTTTAGGGGCAAGGAAAGTCCGAGGAAACCAGCAGCTGCACATGCTACAGCATGATGACAGGCTCTAATTATTAGTCTATCCTAGAATACGTCAAATGCCCCCCACCAGCATTGGGGTTAGATGCCCCCTGCTCCTCTTAAAAGTGCGTTGTGGTTGTGACACTAAGCTACATCTGGCAATTCTCCAATTCTGAACTATGGAGAATGTTGCGTCACCCTTTCATTGCCATTAATCCCATGTTCATTCTGCTCCCTACATGTTAGGGTCTCATTTATGGATCAAATAGATATACTTGAAAATTATTAGTATTAAATAAGAATACCTGAAACCATATAACTATTTGTAAATTATTAGTTTTAAGAATTGTTACTTGAAACTATAATTGACTAACTTCGGCATTAAAGAACCTAATATGGGTTGCATGTTGTAAAACCAACCAACCAACCAACCGACCAAAAACCAATAGTCATGTTGGATAGGACCGAGTGAGCTTTAGGATAGACGACTTGAAAGTTTATCTTAATATATTTGTCACATCTGAGTGCCAAAACTCATTGCTACAATTATTAGAGAATAAGGAACACAGTTCGGACACTTGCAGCAGAAAAAATGAATTATAGTTTAACATTTCCTCGTGCCAAACAATATAAAACAATTCACGACGAATTAACAATGAATCCTTTATTACCTGAGCAAACTTAGTAGAAAAAATCGAGGGATTACATGAAATACGATGAGTTCATTATGGAGAGAAAGTTCTATCAAGAAGATGAAGAGCCTTTTATGTATGAATACTTACGTCAAAGCCTGGTACCGTGTGTGGTACGACACGAGGTTTGTTTGGACAAAACCCACTCGTTTCTTATTGTCAAGGCTGGAACGAACAGAGAGAGAGAGAGAGAGAGAGAGAGAGAGAGAGAGAGAGAGAGAGAGAGAGAGAGAGTTTCGACTTTGCTGCGCGTCTTATACTGCCCCTTTGGTCACGCCGCCTAGACATTAAAAGTACTGTTATGGAAAGTAAAGGATGTAATCCCTACGTATTAGGCTTTTTTTCTCCTAGCCTGATGTCTTTCACAACTAACGACCAAAACAGGAGCAAAAGTTTGTAAGTATCATATGTTGTATCTCTGAGGCTGGTTCAGTCTGTGGTGGCAAGGCATTAAGTGACCAGATGTTGTCACGAGAAGGCATATTTAAATTCTTGGTAGGAGAGAGACTCTGCTACTGATTGGTGAAGATTTACGTGCTCAGCTTCCCTTTTTACCAGCCGAAACGCGGCTAGATAGTGTCGGTAGTTGAAATCGAAATTTATTAACAGACAAAGATTGCAACTTCTCTCTAAAGCACTAGATATATCACATCACTCTCTCCCTATACTCAGCCTCTACAACATTCTTTGTTACTATTGGCTGTTTGACTTAGTTTATTTAACGAATTATCATCACCTTATCACTTATTTTATGCCGAAATTTGATTTGGTTTCAGATTCTCTTTAAAAGCATATCAACTATTGTGGGTTATTCAATGCTGAAGCTATCCTTGTTGAAGAACGGTAGTATTACGAGGGTAACGAGGTTTATTCCTTTACCAAGAGTATATTAATCTGAGATTGAACGTAATAGCGTGACTGGAGTTCGAACTCGCTTATTACGATGTCACAGTCTAGCACGTTAGCCACTACGCCACGTGAACTCTTCCACGAAATTTGATTCATTTGTAAATGTTTACAATTATATCAATTTATATTTTCAACGTTATGTAATCATTTTAATTGCACTTTTAAAAATCAGTCTGCAACAACAACAATAATGATAAGTAAAAAGTAAAGTTGGCGACCGAAGTCGAGGGTGACCCCCAGGTTCCCTTTTCGATAGCTACTACACCAAGGTTTAGGGGAGGGCGCTACTCCTTTCCCTGGATTGCTCCACTTTACCCTTAAACAGGGCGGTATCAAGTACCATTTTTTGAGTCTTTGGTATGACTTGACCTGGGATTGAATCCCGGTCTCCCGGATCATAGGCGAACGAACACTCCACTCATTTGGCCAATGGCCCGGTAAAAAATTTGTAATTGGTTTGGTTTGGTTTATTTGTTTAACGACATATCAACTTCTTATGGGTAATTTAATGCTGAAATTTGATTCATTTGTAAATGCTTGATTATAATCATAATTATTCAAATTTTCAACGTTATGTTGCAATCATATTTTTAATCGCAATATTTCTATTTGAGTAGGATAAAAATTATTTCTTTGTACACAATTAAATGGTATCAAGTATTACAATCTCATGCAAATACTTTGCACAGAATTATATGGTTTCAAGTATTCCTATCCAATACTAATGATTTTCAGAAAGATTTATTTGACTTATAGATGAGAACTTAACAGATACAATCAATAAAATTGCTTTATTTTTTTAACTTTGAACATTTTAACTGTATTTCCACTGATAATAACTGTACTTATATTTAAACTGCGTGCTTAGGCTAAACTGAATTGTTTGAAATTGAACTGTTTTTGACATTGGAACTGTACTTACAATAAACTCAATTAGCCGAATTAGAACTGCTTGACTAAACTGAATAGCTTGACATAGACATGACACAATTAAACTGTACTTATATTTAAACTGCGTGCTTGGGCTAAACTGAATTGTTTGAAATTGAACTGTTTTTGACATTCGAACTGGACTTACAATAAACTGAATTTTTATATATAGAACTGTTTTGACATTTTACAGTGTAAAAGATATCTGTACTTACACTAAACTGAATTAGCTGAATTAGAACTGTTTGAATAACCTGAATAGTTTGAAATAGAAATGTTTTTGACAATTAAACTATGTACTCATGCTAAACTGAATTATTTTAAATAGAACTGATTATTTATATAAAAATGGATTTGGCGTTTAATAACCTACAAAGGCTGATATGCCACAAAACCCAACCAACCAACTAACCTACAATTATATGGTTTCAAGTATTCCAATCAAATACGAATAATTTTTACACAGGTCTACTTGACTCATAGATGGGGCCCTCACAGATACTACCACTCCGGATCGGAGTGGACAGTGAAGGGGTATTTCAAACTCCCCAGATCTCGAGAACTAAAGCCTCATTACCGAATGCAGTTTAGTATCATATACAGGACATTCCTTTTTTAGTGGGAGGTTCCACCCCTCTGCAGTCAACGCAATTGGTATATTCTTGGCTGTTAGAATCGGAATTAGAGGGAATAGAAAAAAGACAAAAATAAATAAATAAATAAATAAATAAATAAATAAATAAAAAATAATCGAGGTACTTGAGTGGAATTACCGGATTTGTATTCAAAAGAAGACCGAGAATAATTATGAAATCTGAGGAACAGTTCGCAGTCATCTTGAGTACTATGTCCAGAACGCTATATCTCGACCGCGTCCCGTTAAATATTAACATTCACACATGCACGCCATTTTTGGTACACTTTATACAAGTTTCGTTTCGTTAACCCTTCGAAACGAAATCCTAATATTTCCGGTTCTGCGGTACTTTACTATAGTCCATGAACTCGATCTTTCAAAATGAGTGTTATTGTACTATACACTGTGATCATATTTTGGGGCTATTCACTATTTTACTATATACAGTAAACCGGATATTTCTGGTCCAGTCGGCTGGGGCTGCAGAATACACTGTCTTCATCTCTGCAGAGGGGTAAGACTCCTGCAACGAGTGTCCGAGATATAACACTAAACAATCTGATGGTGAGGCTTCAGTAATGCTGGAGCTTTGGGGAATGCAGAGTACCCCTTCATTGCCATCGCTCCCAGGTCCACTCTGGCCCCAGAGTAGTAGCACCTGATAGGGTCCTATCTTTGGGTCAAATAGAACTAAACAGTTATTATGCTAAACTGAATTGTTTGAAATAGAACTGTTTTTGACATTTAAACTGTGCACTTATACCTAACTGAATTGTTTGAAATAGAACTGTTTAGACATTTAAACTGTGTACTTATGCCAAACTGAATTGTTTGAAATAGAACTGTTTTTACATTCAACTGTGTAAACCAAAAACTGTAATTATGCTAAATTGAATTGTTTGAAATAAAACTGTTTTAGTATTTAAACTCTGTACTCATGCTAAACTGAATTGTTTGAAATAGAACTGTTTATACGTATAAGAATGAATTTGACATTAAATAACCAACAATGGGTGTTACGCCATAAAATAAAACGAAACGAAACAGGATGTTTCCAACTAATGGTTATTTTACAATACATCGTAAGCCCGATATTACAATCTTAATCCTATTTTACTATGCACCGTAAGCTCTATATTTTGGACTGAGTGTTATTCTACTATACATCATTAGTTGAATATTTTGGTTTCAGTGTTATTTTACTTTATGCTGTAAGTTGGCCGACCGTAGTCGAGAGCGATCCAAAGGGTCGCTTTTCAATAGCTACTACACCGAGGTGTTGACGAGAGCGCTCCCTCTTTCATTGGATTGCTCCACTTTACTTTTGATCCGTACCTTATAATGCTGAGTGTTAAGCAAGGAGACATCAAGTACCATTTTTGTGTCTTTGGTATGACTCGACCTAGGATTGAATTCCAGTCTCCCGGACCATTATGTTAATGGTCCAGTACACACACACACACACACACACACACACACACACACACACACACACACACACACACACACACACACACACAGAGGGTTGGTTTTACGGCATGTTAACACTTGTTATGTTACTTAATACAGTCGTCGTTGACAAGCAACTATATCCTTTCCACAAACTAATGATAATGATTTGTAGAAAAAAATGATAGCGTTAAGTAATGGTTCTTAATAAAAAATGATTTGTGCACAAATATATGATTTCTAGTAAACCCATTTAATACTAATAATTTTAAACAGGTCTATTTGACCTATAGAGATTTAACCCTAACATGTTCTGCCACTCTGGGTTAGATCTGACATAGCACTAATGGGAAAAAAAGGGATGATTCAACACTCTCAAAAGCTTCTGAATAGAAGCCTCATCACCAGATGCTGTTTAGTGTCATACTAATGTATATGTATCATCATCCATCATCCGTCCCTATGGACTATTAGTCCCGACAGGTCTTCTAGACAGCATCGAGTGTCCGCACAGAGCTGATGTATGTAAGTCCAAGTTGGTCAACCAATACTGGTGTGTCCATGTATAATAGTCCATAAGAGAACGTCGTTTATAAGTTCGTCTTTACTTCTCCAGTAGTGCACAGCATGTTTTGTTCGTCTTACTTGGATGGTTTGTGAGATTGGAGTTAAGGGGGTTGTACAACGGTTGTTTTGTGGAGTGCTGCTTCCAGGATGTGTTGAAAACAACAGATAGCTTTCTTGTGTAATCCCCGTCCAGCTTTTTCTTTAAGTGTTTTGTAAGAGTCGAGATAGTGCATTCATATGTTTCTGGTAGCTTTCTTCAGACAGAAATGTTTAATTTTAAAGATAGATTAGGCTATCGGTCATATGGAAGTCAGACCTGACTGATAAAATAAAATGCATTTTTTTCCAAGCAGCGGTCTTGTCGATACTGCTATATGGATTCCCTACATGGATGCTAACTAAACGTATGGAGAAAAAGCGTGACAGCAATTACACAAGAATGCTGCGAGCTGTATTGAACAAGTCCTGGGGGCAACACCCCACAAAAAAGCAGCTGTATGGCCACCAACCACCCATAAAAAAAAACTATTCAAGTTAGACGAACCAGACATGCGAAACACTGCCGGAGAAGTAAAAACGGGCTTATAAGTGATATACTCCTGTGGACCCATTCAGATGTATGAGCAAAGGCAGGACGACCAGATAGAACCTATATACATCAGCTTTGTGCCGATACAGGATATAGCTTTGAAGACATCCTAAGAGCGATGGACGATAGAGACTAGTAGCGAGAAAGGGCCAGGGAAATCCGTGCTGGCAGCGCGACATGATGATGATGATATATTGTAATTAAGTTTCCAATTTTGGGTGGTTGATTTTATCTTATTTTATTCAGGTTTGGCCTGGTCATTACAAGCTTTTCTCTACATGAAAACCACGTGTAGACAAGGATGTCGGAGGAGAAAGAATGGCACTTTGATAGCTTGTTAAACGTGAATACTCCCTTTTTAGGTTTCTTCCTTCATCATTGTTGAGAAATATTTTTTTTAACTTAACGTTTCTATCTGAAGAAACTTACAAGCTTGAAAACGCTAACAGAAAATTAAAGATATAACAGGGACAATGTTTCTTTTAAAAAGATTTATAACGAACAATATAAACTGTACCAAGAAAAATGTCTTCACACACACACACACACACACACATATATATATATATATATATATACGCACACACACATATAACATATTTGAGGAAGTTTTTTGGAAAATGAAAACAGAAGAATGAAAATTTAGCAGGAACAATGTGTTTTTTCGAAAGAATATATAACAAAATATATAGTGTACCAAGAAAAGCTTCTTCCCACGCACACGCACACACGCACGCACGCGCGTGTGTATGTGTGTGTGTGATTATTTATATGTTTATATAACTGAGGGATAAACAAAGAATTTTGTTAAAAAGTTTTTCTTTTCTCCCAGAATTTTAAAACTTAATTGCTTAAAAGTATTTTCAGTTATAAGGAAAAACAAATGTCAAAACTCGGCCCAGAAAAGTCTTTATTTTTGAGAACAGGAAAATAAAAATAAAAACCAACAAAAAACTTCTCCAAACAAAAGAAAAGGAAAAACAACCAAAATACAAACAAAAAATAGCAAAAAAAAAATTCAAGAACTACTAAAATGTCTACTTCATGGTAAGCCATTTTTTTTGCCGTAGTGTCGTGTCAGTATGCATCACTATAGCACAATGACCGAAAACAATTATGAAATTTTAGTAAAAGCGACCGTTTGGTCGCAGTCAGTTTAAGTACTAGCAAATCCACATTCAGAACGGTAAAACTATATTGGTATGCTATTCAACGTAAACATTTACACATGCAAAACATTTTGTTACTAGTTATAAAACAAGAAACGGCACTTTAACGAAATGCCTGAACTTCTGCACACGCCCCCCCCCATCATCCTCAGTATGAACCGCCATTTTATTAAATCAAATTCCCGCTAAAATGTGTGTGGTAGTTGTCTGGCGTATTGCGATTACCTTTTTGTCAAATGGATTTTTATGTCCGCGGGTTTTAATTGCCATTCTATTGAAAAGATGGAATCGAATGGCGGTTACTAGATTGTAGCGTTGGAGTCGTGGTTACTGTGAGTGAGGGACCAATACGATTCTGATGAGGTTGTGTGAAGATCTAAATATCACATCTGCAGCTAAACTTACCGTGATAGGCTGGAGGCACTCGTGGTGTGACGGATATCGTCGTGGGAAATGGACTTAGCGTTACGGGTTCAAATTCACTATGAGCATGTTTGCACTTTACGTATCACTAATACGATTGGGAAAAGTATGAATTTAGTTATTTTCACCTTCCAGCTATGATTAAATGTAAGGTAGACAGTGCTCTTTAATCTTGATATGGCAACTGGTTTAAGAGAAGGAAAACTCTGAATTTAAACCAGCTTTACTCAACTTAAAAAACTACCTTGAGTCGTATCCTGCCAATAGTGGAGGAATTTGGTAAATGCATACTATAATAGTTTGGGCATCCCATGTGGTGTAATGTTTAACATCATACGCTAGCAGACCATTGCCACAGAGCGAACTTGTTGAGTGTGGTAGACCTAAAGTGTTTGTAGGTCTTTCAAATTGTCTTAAGCATGGAAAATTCTGCGAGACAAGTGCAGGATCATAAAAGGCAAGTAATTCCGATGTGGAAATAGTCAGCACCATGCAAATGACTGCAAGTATAAGGATTCCGTGTGTCACAGTTGCTGTGTTGAAGAGCATTTGTAAAGTGTCTGTTTTAAGAAAGTGCCAAACCAATTGTCTGGTAAAAAAGGAGACAAAAGGGCCACCTACATAACCAAGGAGTTGACATAATATGAATCAGAGGAAGAGGCATACCAAATGTTTTTGTGAAGAACAATGTATACGCCCTATTTCAAGTCAAAACCAGTTTCTATGGAATCCATTTCAAGAGCTGTTAAGAAGTCAGGTAAAATGAGCACGGAAAGATAGACGCTACCAGGGATGGCTCCCTGGGCGATCCAATGGTTGAACATATCCGTCAGAATAGGCACAAACATGTGCGGCAGCCTCAAGCGTCGCGCATCTCACGATTCGACCGCAGCACGCGCCCATCCGGAGACTTGACGGAATCAATATACCGATCGGGAAACCTTCGCACTTCTTCCTCAAGCGCGGTCGCGTTCGATTTCACAGCTTCGTTGAGAACTCTTTTTAACCTAGATCTAAGTACAAATCCCTTGTAGCGCTCGCTAGTCTTACGCTCAAGGTCCCCCCTTGCTAGTTCTATGTTTAGGGAGTTCCCTCGGGAAAGTCCATCTTCCATAGATTTCGCCTTCCTGGTCCTATCTAGGTAGAGCGGTCGACCGTACTTGGTGGTGAAATCTCTAATCCAATGTTTGAGACATGCTCACCATCTATTCCCGGTAACCGCCCCAACTAGCGCCCGCTTAATTAAGGATTCCAGCCTGTCCAGGAAGTCCCGTATCTCCAGTAAGGAGGTATTGAACTTCTAGTTGCCGGCTAGACTAGAGCTATTAGCTAACTGCACACTGACCCTAACAAGTTTATGGTCAGTCTGCCCTACCAAGAGGAACGTGGGACAACTAAGGAAATCATAGTCAACTCTTCTAACTAACACTCTGTCCAAGTAGGATCCTACTCGAGCAATCTAGCCACGTCCACACTCCCTCCCTGGGTGATCCAGACGAAACCTGTCTACCAAGTGCCGAGCCATTAGGTCGATCAGGCTGCTTTCATACCTCCCAACCCTTGTAACTCCCCACCCGACATTATTTATCTTAGGATTAAGGATCACATTCGAATCACCCATTAAAACTAGCCGTTTCGGATCGTCTAGGAACGGCGCCAACCGACGAAAAAAGGAAGCCCTCTCCGCAACGATATTGGGCGTATAAACCGTGACTACCCACAACTCGAAACTTTTTACAGCAACATCGGCCACAAGCAGTCAGCCTCCGTCATCTGCAAAAACAACGTTTACATCTGCATCATGGCAGCGTCCAACTAACAGAGAGACCATAGCACCGCTGCGGTTGCCGTATGCTGAAAAAACGACAAAGTCTTTCTCCAGCACCAAACAGTCCGCAGCGCAAATGAAGTAAGTCTCCTGCGCTGCAGCAACAGCAACATTCACAATGAGGTTCGAGAGTTTACCAAGCAGGCGCGCACACTTGCTTTCATCCCTCAGTCCCCTCGCATTCAAAGTGGGAAGGTTTAGAGACATCAAACCCACTTACCTTACTCACTGTAAACTACGAGCCGGAAGTACGCGGGGATGAGGATGCCGACGGCTTGACGCAGGGAACCGGTGCCGAGTTCAGTGGTAACTTGGCCGCCCCTGGAAATTCCTCCGACATCTAAGGGGTACTTCAATTTTAGGGCCCAATAGAACGATGGGTGAACATAAATCGGGACCCTACCCGAACAAAAGGGCATCATATTTTTTTTGAGCGTGGGGTGCATCAATTCCGCCCGACTGGCTTCCCCAAGGAAGCGCCACAGCCCCTTTGTGCGGCTACCAGTCGAGCGAATAAAGGTGGTCACCATGGGTGCACCGCTAAACATTTATGGATTTGAAACATTCTTATGATTATCAATTGTCTTTAATGTTGATAATGGTTTGAGTATGGTTTTCAGTTGATGATCAATGATTGGTGATTCGATGGTATCTGAACATAAAACTATTCCGATGAGTCCTTGGCGGTCCTCGTTTGAGGCTGACTTGGTTCTTTGGCGGGTGTTTGGTGTAGATGGTACTGACGATGACGGTTGGATTCGATTTTCGGATCGGGGCCGGGATAACAGCCTGGGATGTGAAAGGGAGGGCAGTGTTGGGGATAGGGGAGCTTCAAAATTCAGATGTTGGGATAGGGAGTGTTTTGAGTGTGAGGTTGAGGTGGTATGATTTGTGCTAGGCGCTAGGACTTTTGTTGATTTTCAGGTTGTGGCTGGGTGTGTAGTTGAGATTGGGGTTGATTTTTTTTGGAAAAGTTTTTTCTCCCCCTCCTTGTTTGTGTCTCCACCGTCTCTCCTCCTGTTCAGGTTTATGGTAGTTTCCATCTCCCCAGGTCGTTCTTCCAGTGGGTGCTGATTTTATTTTTATTTTTCGATGATGATGGTGATGATTGGGTTACTGTTGTTGTTGCTACTTCTGTTGGTACTGCTGTAATACCTGTTGATGTTATCAGTTTTGTTGGTGCTGCTTTTGCTACGTTCTCCCAGAGTAGATTACAGTCCAATGTTATATCTTCATTGGAGGAGTCCATTGTGTATCTAGAATAGGGATGATACAACAACAGAAATCATGGTCCAGAATGCATGTGGACTTTACAGGTTCATTCATGAGCCAAATGATATTTCTTTTAGTGGATGTCTACTCAAAGTGCTATGAAGATATCCTTATTGACACAAGCACATCGGTAGCAAGGATCATTAAGCTGCATGATATTTTTGCTATTCATGGCCTACCAGAGACACTTGTCACAGACAATGAAAAAAATTTCTCCAGTGAGGAATTTTCAGACTTCCTCCTGAAAAACGGAGTGAAGCACTTCTTCACAGCGCCATATCATCCTGTATCAAATGGCCTGGCAAAGACAGCTGTCCAAGTAGTGAAGGAAGCTCTCAAGAAGAAGAAAAAGGAGATTTGATGAACAAGTGATGAAGGTTTTTATTCTATTATTGAAACACATTCCATTCTAGCACACGTTGCAAACCATCCGAGTTGATGCTCCTACGGATTGTGAGAACACGCTTTAATGCAGTTAAGGAACATCGTGATCCTTATGTCTGAGACTCAATTTTCAAACTTACAGGTCATGTGTTCTTACAAGACATGGTGAGAGGGCCTGGTTATTTGGTATTATAACTAATTGTACAGAATCAGTGTCCCATATTGTTGAATTGGTGGATTGTCGATTGGTGAGATATCACACGGATCATCTTCGACTACGCACTCGCGCATTATTGCCAAGTCAGTTAGCTCGGAATGGTAACACCTAATAGTGTCCTATCTATGGATCAAATAGAACTAAACTGTGATTATGCTAAAGGGAATTGTTTGAAATCAACAGTGTGTAAACAAAAAATTGTATACTTACGGTAAACCGAATTGTTTGAAATAGAACTGTTTGAACATTTGACAGAGTGTAAACCAAACTGAACTTATACTAAACTGAATTGTTTGAAACTTTTATCAAATGTCTTAATTCGGCATTAAATGACTCGAAAAGGGTTGATACGCCGTAAAACAAAACAACCAACGAACCAACCAACTCGGACATTATAGTTAGAGACATCCAACAAACAGGTGTTCCTGCCTGAGGGTGAAATTTTGACATCACATAACAAGACAGCCAATTCAAGTACAGTTGTCAGTCTTCGACCGATGTTAATAACCAAAGAAGGACTTTACCAAGTTGTGTTTATGTTGACTAGGCAACACCATCGCTACGACATTCACGGCGAAACCACTTGGTAAACTGAACAAGCAAATGGAGTATTTGAAGCGGAGGGGGAGGAGGAGAATGAGGAGGAGGTATGCAATGATTTAGGACCCCATGCAAGTACAGCAGTTAGCTGGGGCAGGCAGTCAGGACACCGAGAACAGGAAACGGAAGTACTGGAAAAGGCAGGAGCGAAAGAGACTCGTTGGCTGTTTTTTTGTTTGATAAAGAATGTTGAAACCTAATTTCTTTGTCGTTGTTCTTAAGAACATTTAATGTACATAGTCATTATTAGAAAACCATCTCAGAGGATTTCGAATTATCGTTAGAACGAAATATTAAAAATGAATAAATTAATAAAAGAATAAACTCTTAAACAACTATAAAAAATGTGATTATAAACGTACAATGATTCCCTAACCTCTAGGCATAAGATAACCCTAGACAAGTTGATAAGCTGTTAAAATCAATCTATCTATCAATCAAGAAATTAATCAAATTTCGACATTAAACAACCCCTAAGGAGTTGACTTATCGCTAAACAAATAAACCAAACCAAACCAAACTAGATGGTAGCGTTAAAGAATCATGACGTCATCTAATTTTATAATAGAAAAATTTAGATATGAATATTAATAAGCATGAATGATGTCACCTAATGTAATCATGGAAAACTAATCTTTAGATTTTGGAATTATGTAATTTTGTTTGCCTGTGAACATGAGAATTTGAATTTTATTGTTCCCTGACCCCAAGGTCATGACCGAGCATGATGTCATTTAATTTTATTATGAATATTTTTTGGTTTTATTTCCCACTCATGTAATTTCTAAATCTACATTGCCGTTTCAAAATAATTAGGCGATATTCTCGATTTGAAAACAAGATAATAATTTCAAATCCTAAGTGTTAATGATATTTACTCAAACGATAATTATATACTCGAAAAATCGGTTGGTGATTTTTTATTAGAATCTAATTACTTATCTGGCTAATTACTTATCTGGCTGGTGCTTAACTCTAGCTTATAAAATAGAATTATTTTTTGTTTAATTTCCTTTTAACTGTTTTTCATATTTTTCATATATAAAAATATTTTTTCAATATTTTTATATGATTTATATGAATTATATAAATTATCTATATGACTTTATATGACTTATCATATTTATTAAATATTTTATAAAATGTAGTGTATTCTAAAATATCTATTTTATGATAGGTTGTGAGATATCTTTAAAAAAGGATTATTTAATACGAACAATAATATCTAAAAAAAGAGAAAAATAATGAAAATATGAAATTAAGATACAATGTTTCTTATCCGTGGTAAAAGATTTTAATGAATAAAGATTTATGAAATGCTAATTCATTTTAAAATGAGAAGAAAAAAAAAGATTTTTTCCATATTTTTCCCATACTTTTTTCCTTACACGTTTTTCATATATTGTTAACACTCATTCTTGTGATATGATAGATAAGAAGAGAATTTATCCCAAGCCCCTTTTCAATTGTAAACTTAATTCCTGTGGTTTTCTACCATTGTCTTGTACTATCTAACAGTAAGAAAGTGGGGAAGTAATTTTCTATCGTGTCCCATACAGTAATACTCCTTCGGAGAATTGAGATGGATAGGAAGATTTTGTAACGCGAATCTTCTTAGTGAAAGAGACTGCCAGGAAAATCCTGGCTTTTAACTTGGACTCGAACCACGATAGATAAATATGTTACTATTTTAACCACGAGGTAGGTCATTTGTATGTGAGATATTCATTATACAAGAGTGTTTTGTAAAGAACGCAAAACTAAGGACAAAAAAATAAAATCCCATGCTATAACTTGACAACTCGTTATCCCGTTGTTTTCCCATTGTAAAAGCGGCCCATTATGATAGTGATACTGTTTAGAAAAGAATCTAGTATTCTAAGGAATAGTTCAAAGTTAACTCCGTTAGATCGAGAATTTGGAGATTTTAAAGAAATGACAAAATTAACTTTGTCATAAGTAAATTCAGAAACCCATACGAAAAGTTTTATTAAATTACATTAATTAATTGAATTTCTAGATATTTAACAAATTAAATTGTATACTTGGGATTGAAAATATTCCAAATGATTTTTTACATTTCTTTTTAGCATGAATTTTCAAAACAGATTACTCTTTTTAGATAATGGAAGAAAATCACTTTTATATCAGATTTTTCTTTAATTCTAAAGGATATAGATTTTATTTCAAGACGAACAGTAAACTTGCTCGGTTTCCATAGTAATAGTGGTCCTTGATGATATTTATACTTCGATTTAAAAAAAAATCGAGTCTAATAAGCGTTTTATATTATCTTCAGTCTAATTTGCTACTTTGTGGCAATTTTGTGCGATTTGTATTTGTGCTGAACACCATTTTTCATGATCAAGTTTTTAGTATAATTGAGATAACCTTTAAATGCTTATAAAAATTCACCCATAATTCTTTCCCGAATAGACGAATCGTGGAACACAGTTATAACGTGAACTCAACGAGTTCACGAGTCGTCTAGTAGAAACGTTACCCAAAGTTGTGTAAAAGCAAAGGATAGCATTCATTAAAGAGAAACTGAAAGTAAAAGTTGGAAAAGAAAGAAGTTTTATCAAAATGTTTATAATTGCGCATGTTTTTTTTTTTTAAATTCTTTTTTTGTGAGATTGTAAAAATTGCATCTGTGACGGGACATGAGAGTTTTTTTAGCGTTGCTTAATACTGTGTATATGTAGGTGCGCTGTAAATTATTCTCTTGGGGCGAAGGCAAATTGCATAAAACAGGCTCCAATGTCGGCCAGTTTTGAAGGTGTTCCAGTAAAATACGGTAAGCGTGTTAGTGAACTTGGTGAGGATTTTATTTCATCCTCACAAGTTGGCAGCTTGAATGTTCTTTCTTGATTTGTTGATTGGTTTTACGACATGTTAAAATTTAATTTAATGCTTTATTTCCCAATTAATTATATAGTTTTGAGTAAGTAAAGATTTGAATCATTCGTAAATAATTATAGTTTCAAGTAACTATTCTTGCAAGATCTCATCTGCTGAAAGTGATGTCAACATATGCAAAGGTAAATCATAGACTGAGATTGACAGATTATGGGCCATATGAAAATCTAATCCCTGATAAAATATGACGAGAATTATTCCAAGTTGTAGTTGTGTCAGTGCTACTGTTTGGATTCGAACAAAACGAGTGGAGAAAAAAGTTAGATGGAAACTCCACGAGAGTGCTGCATAATGTTTTAAATAAATCTTGGAACAGCAGTTTCACGACCACTTACCTCCTATCACACACAAATCATCCAAATAATGCTGGAAAAGTAAGCGTTGTTATCATCTGGATTCCAAAATATGGAAAAATGAGGAACAGATGGGAGAGAGAAAGAGAAAGAATGAGAGAGAGAGAGAGAGAGAGAGAGAGAGAGAGAGAGAGAGAGAGAGAGAGAGAGAGAGAGAGAGAGAGAGACGGAGTCAAAGGAATTTGAGCTGTCGACTCGTTTTGATAATGATGATGATGGTATGGTTTTAAGTAACTATTCCTATATAATGATAATAATTTGTTTGCATACAGTTATATGGTTTCAAGTATTCCAATCCAATGTGAATAATTTTTCCCCATTTATATGATTTCAACTATTACCATCTAATACTAATGATTTTCAAAGAAATCTATTTGACGCATCGATCGGATCCAAACAGGTACTACCTCTCTGAATCAGAGTGGACCTGGTTGTAATGGCAATGAAGAGTAAAATCCACTCCCCAGAGCTCTAGAACTGTAACCTCACCACCCGAAGTAGTTTTGGATCATACCTCGGATACTCATTTGAGGGGCGTCTTACTCCTCTGCAGGAGATACAGTCAGCATATTTTAAGCGCCAACGAAAAGCATTTCATTGATTGGTTGTTTATTGTCTCTCAATTTACTATGTAAGTATAATATTGAATTGGAACCTTACTTTGCGTCTGTTACGTAAACCAAATCTTTATCTTTTTGTTTAACGATATAAAGTAGACGTCTAGCAGAAAGTTTCCAACCCAGAAACCAATTTATGGCCATTCTTTTCTTCTTTTTTTTTCGATTACCAGGAAATCAGGACTCAAAAAATATTGTATTATTGTTCTTACATTTGTAGTACCATGTTATTAACTTTAAATCTTGTCCCTAGGCCGGGTTTATAATAAATTGTTAAGATTTAACTATATGAGGTTTCATCTGAAATACATTAGAAAGTTTTAATATAAATACATATTCAGACAAGTATGTCAGAGCCATTCGTTTTTCCTTTCATTCATTCTTTTTCTTTCTTTCTTTCTTTCTTTCTTTCTTTCTTTCTTTCTTTCTTTCTTTCTTTCTTCCAAGATTAATTAATTAATTTATTTATTCATTATTGATTTTGTTATCAAATAAACACCTTCTTCCAATTATTTAGCTGAAATCCTAAATTTCCTTCCGCGCAAATCGTCATCATCTATCAGTGCATCGTTTACTGGTCGACAAGAGGCTGACAAATGAGGCAAGAATCTTGTCCTCACAGCGTCTCCATTCCTTTTTCTGCGTCTGTTTGCTGTCCCTGTGCGCTTTCTTTCACATCTCCGCCACTGCGAAATGTTTATTCTGTTCAGCAAACGAAGTTCATCCACTCGATGAAAATTGAATACGGCAAACGGTGTTGACAGGGGCAAGGAAGTCGGGTCGTTTTGGTGTGGAAGGGAATTGATCATTCATTTATTTGTAAGAGGAGATTGGAAGTGGAAACGAGTCGAAGGAAGGAAGAAAAGAAGAGAGGAATGGAGAAGTATAAATATATAAAGGAAGAGTAAAAACGAGAACAGCAAGCGAGATAGATAGATAGATAGATAGAGAGAGAGAGAGGGGGAGAGAGAGAGAATGTGTGTGTGTTTGAGACAGATAGATAGATAAAGAGAGAGTTAGAAGGGAGAGAGAGAGAGAGAGAAAGAGAGAGAGAGAGAGAGAGAGACGGGAGGGAGAAGAAATGGAGTGAAAAATAAAATAGTATAAAAAGTAAAAATGGACTGTAAGCTATTCAAGAAGCAGAAAAATATGGAATATATAAAGAATGAATAATAATAAGAAATGACTGGAGTAGAAAAGAAGACAGAGGAGATAAAAAAAGATAGGGAGAGAAAGGGGAGATAGGAAGTGGAAGGAGAAGGAGGAAGAAGAGGAGGAGGAGGAGGACTACGACGACGACTACAATTATAAGCAGAAAAAGATAGTAAAATAAATTGTAAATAGGGCCAAAAATGACAATTAGAAGTTAAAGAAGAATGAGGGGGAGGTTGAAGAGAAGGAAGAGAAGGACAGAAAAAAAGGGAACAGAAGATAAAAGAAAAGGGAAGGAAAATCAAAATCAAGCAAAAGGAAAAGGGAAGAAAAAAAAAGAAAGAAAAGAAAAAAAGAGAACGAAAGCAAAAGAAAGTAAGAATAATATGAAAAGGAAAAAAAATGAAAAAATGATGAAAGCGAAAAAGAATGATAAATACTGGATATACTAGAAATAATCTGCTATAAAATTAGTAGCCGAATTGCCTAACCGGAAGCTAAAGAGCATACTGAACAACGCAAATATGTCAGTTGTCAATTTGGCGTCTTGAATAGTCAGTTTAACAAAAAGACGGCTGCATACTCTTTGTACAAAGCGGTGTTTGTTGAGTCGTGATTCAAATGGTATTCGGCTAAAAAATTGATTTTGTGTCGCCTCTTCGTCGTGGGATTTAGGTAAATGTATACGTAGCTGTTTTTTAATTCAAAGTTTTCCTTCTCCTAGAATGGTTGCCTATTTAAGGCTAAAGAATTCTGTCTGCCCTAGTATTTTTTCCATATCCGAGGGAAAAGGAGATGGATTCATGCCTTTTGCAAGTGCATGAGCTCGAAAGTAAAACACCAACAACCTTGTCCCGAATTTGAACTCGAAGCTCCGTGTTCATTTCCCCAAGACGATAATTGCTATGTTACGAGCGTCTCACATCCTAGTCATTTCTGATTCCTGAGGTGGCCCGCAAAAAGACGGAATGCCGATTCGACCTGTCACGTTTTGTTCCTGACCCTTACATACATATAGGGTTTACAACAGTTTAAAAAAAGAATTGCCTTATATTGTTGCATACGCCTTTGGGAGGAATCCGAAGTAAATTCTGAAGATTTGATACAGCTCAATCCGTCTCACACGTCAACGTGGCAAGGCGACGACATATGTGTGTGTCCCCGTACGTGCATATGTGCGTGTATAACTGGTGAGTGCGAGTTCAGAACACAATGTGCAGCGAGTCGTGTGCGTCTGTCTTGTGCGTAGAGACCTGTGGGTAGACAGATATGTCTACCTCTTCTCCTCCCTCGGTAACAACTGGTATCAGATGCAATTGCTTCCCACGTCTGGGTCACTTGTGAAGAATTCTTCGTGCCCTGGTAAACATTTTAATTTTCTTGTCAACTTCAATTGCAGATCAGATCAGACTGGATATCACTTGACGACCCGAAAAAGACAGACGTCAAACACAAGGAGGATTCGTCTAAGGGTGGCCAGCGCATTCTGTACCCGATAATGACCCAGAAAAAATACACAAGAAAGTAAAATAACAAAAAGTCTGAGAAAAAAGAAATTGAATATCTTTTACGGACAAATCTTTAGAACGGTTTACAAAGGTTTAATATATATATATATATATATATATATATATATATTATGTTATTGGCACTTGAAAATTTATATAAACCAATGAATAACATAATCATTGGTAAAATAGTTTCCCCTTTTACCAATGATTTCGTTATTCATTTGTTTATATATATATATATGTACATGTATATATATACTTTATGTAATAAGATTACTGTTAAATGTACGTGACTGTGTTCCTCTCTCTCTCTCTGTGTGTGTGATTCTTTAAATGTGGCCTAGATTTTGATAGTAATGGAAAAATCTATCTATCTATCTATCTATCTATCTATCTATCTATGTGTGTGAGATTTATTAACTTTAAGTTCTTCAAGATAGCAGTATTTCTGGTTTGGGGCCAATTCTACTAAAATAATTAATATAGTATAAAAGAATTACTCTGAATATGTTGTCTCTGTTACGTCACCTATTCAGAATTATGTTATGTTGTCTTATTGATTATTTCTACGCCGTTCATCGCTCAGCTCCTCTCTTCACTTTTCTGTTGAAGTGTCGTTTTGTCGCCATCTTGTGTATCTTCTTGTTTGTTGCTTCTCGTGACCTCAACTGTTCCAAATTCTTTTGGGTTGAGATGAAGAACAACTCAGACACATTCCTTCGTGCACATGTTACTTTATTTCTTGATCACTTCCATTTTACGTCCCCCTTTCTAACTAAATGGGGAGCCAGGGAAGTAGAGCATAGGTGGAACTTCTCGACCTCTCTTGTCGGGCGATTCCTTCAGACTGAATTTATCTTATTTCTCAATTTACAACTCCCTAGTGTTATCTGATCACGTGACTTTCTAGACTAATGAAAGTCACGTTTTCAAATGACCTCGGGTTCATCACACATCTTATTACACTAGATGACCAAATGGTTTTTTCACGACTGTTGTAAATTAAATACACTACCAACCCCTCCAATATCTATCTATCTATCTATCTATCTATCTATCTAATAGACTCTCTGGTCGATTTCAATGTATGAGGTCCAAACAGCTCTCGCTAGTTATGCCTGTGTTGAATATGATATTTCACACTAGCCACATACTTGGATACAAGTTCGTAGATAGTGAATGTAGGAGAATTTTCTGGAGTTGACATGACCGATCTTGCTTTCATCTTCTTCCTCAATACTTTGAAATGATGGAGATAGTTTTTGTCAAAGTTCTCGAGGCCTTTGTAGCATTTTGCCCTGCACATCTTGCGAATTGAATCAACTTGTTTGAATGTATCAACAGCTATTCACGGAGCTATAAGATTGTTTTTAGCTTGTCCTGGTACTAAGATATAATCGTCTAATGAGTGTAAAAAGAATATAAGACTAAACACGACTGAGTAGGGAAGGTGATCCATTGGGAATTATGCTAGAAATATGAATTTGTCCATACGAACAAATAGTATATGCACAACCCAGAATCCGTCCTGGATAATGAGAAGCAAAAAAATTCTCCGGGATTTTGAGATACAAACAGATCACCTTATCCCGACCAGAAAACCAGATCTAGTGATAGTAAAAAACAAAACAAAAAAAAACTGCCTATGGACTTTACCGTCCTGGCAGACCTCAGAGGGAAAATCAAAGAAAAAGAAAAGAGAGATAAGTACTTAGACCTTGCCAGAGGCGTAAAAAAGTTATCGGACGGTGACTGTAATACTAATTGTAACACTTGGAACGGTACCTGCAGGCTTCGTAAAAGGACTGGAAGATTTAGAAATCAGAGTACGAGCGGAGACCATCCAGACTAAAAAATTAATATGATTAGCCAGAATACTGAAAAGAGTCCTGGAGACTTGAGGAAACCTGCTATCACCCAGATTCCAGACAAAAACCATCAGCTTACGCTGGTGTGAAAAACTCGAGTAATAATAATAATAATAACAATAATAATAATAATAATAATTAAGAACATATATTGCATCATTAATGATTATAGAAATAAACCTGTAAATATTCTCTATGTAGCTGCTAATTTGTATAAGGAGATATTGTCGAAAAAGCAAACCAAAAATATTTTCAAAAATTGAAAAGGTTCAGGAGGATAAAAGTTTTGAGTAATTAGGATTTAGAATACATGCATTTTTTTTTATTCGTATATGACTTGGTAAAAAATGGACATATATTTTATGTAAGATCTTTCTTTCATGAATTTCCTAGATTGCTCCAATTTACCCTTGATCCTTACCTTATAATGCTGAGTGTTAAGCAAGGCCGCACCAAGAACCATTTTTGAGTCTTTGGTATAACTCGACTTGGAATTGAACCCTGGTCTTCCGGACCATTGGCGAACACTCTATTCATTTGGCCAATGGCTCGGTTTTATGTATTAAATATGTATCATCTGTAAACGAATAGTTCGTAGGTAACAATTTTTAACGAGCCAGGGCTCATTTGTTTGCACCCAGTTAAATGGTTTCAAGTGTTTCTATCTCACACTAATAGTTTTATTTAGTAATTTACAAAGTTCTTTGCTTCGATGTGGCACAAGGCCGAATGAATGGGGCGCCCAATGAGACTCGAACTCACTCGTGTAGGTTTGCTACAGTTTTATTTACACTCACTTAATTGGTTTCAAGTATTCTTAAGTAATACTAATAATTCAACTTAACAGTTATTTGTTTGTACACAGTTAAATGGTTACAATATAGTAAATGATTAAACAGTTCAATTGAACTCATAGATGGGACCCTAACAGATACTACCACTCAGGGTCAGAGTGGATTGGGGGTAATGACAATGAATGGATTCTTTATATTCCCCAGAGCTCCATGATTGGAGTTTTACCATCAGATTGTTTAGTTTCATATCGCTGGGTTTGGTCTTACCTCTCTGCAGAGAATTCTCCAGTCTCAGCCAACTGGACTGTGTATCGCCGTGTTGAAACTTTACTTGGTTAAATTTGAAATTCTCGCATTATATACCATTTCTTGTCTTCAGCCATAGAATTAGAGGCTAAAACTCACCGTGATTTACTTGCAAAAAATTTGGCGAATGATTCTCGCGTGTTTTATCGGGAAAGCTGATCTGGAAAATATGAGTAGAGACAAGTAATTTCCTTGTTGAAAGAGAAAAAGGTATTGTTTGAAAATTTGAGAATTGATATTGTTCATAAAATCGAATATATCTGTCTCATTGATATGCCTCCAATATTGTATTTAGCAAAAGGATTAGTGTTTGAGATTTTGTCTTGCCGTGTGGATCTACAAATTGAGTGAAGAAAACTCTTGTGAAATGTATCGTGCTGTAATCTTTGTCTTATACATACATACATATTATTTCCAACAATGATTAAACGTCTTCACCTTCAGTATTATACAACGTTTCGGCCTTCTTCAGGTGTTTCATGTCGAACTCTGGAGCCGACACAGAACCTCAAACTAAAACCTTTCTTAAATCCACGGGGGTAGATTGTTCTTATTCCGTTAACCATGACCGGATACAAGTGTATAGCTATAGTAAATATTTTTGTTAATTTGCCTGTAGTTGGGATTGAACCTGCAACTTCCCGACGATTTCACTCAGTAGCACTTTTCAACCAAACGCTTAATTCACTGCTCCATGTGTCCTGGGATTAGATAAAGGATTCAGTTCGAGGTTATGTGTAGGCTCCCGAATTCGACATGAAACACCTGAAGAAGACCAAAGGACATATCGGTCGAAACGTTATGAGTATAACAATGACGACAGAAGTCCGTATATTCTGAAAGATAAAAATTATCAAGCTTCATCTCAGAAAGTTAGACAAATAATAATCAAACGGAAATTTTTTATGCGACAAAAATGTAAGAAGAAACAGATAAGACATTAATCTGAAAAGAAAAGTTATTTTTGTAAGAGAGATACTTCAAGCAAAGGAAAAGTCTTTGTTAAAGGAAAGTCTTGTGTGTGAGCATATGTGCTTTTCTAGTGGTATCATGGAGTTATATCATCAAATCGTGCTACTAGCACGGAATCCCTTGTCTCTATTTTTCTCTCTGCCTCTGTCTCTCCCCCCATCCGTCCCTATCGTCCATCACTTCTGGTTGGTCCTCTAGACTGCATCCTATGTCCACACAGAGCTGATATATGTAAGTTTTCGCTGCTCAGTCTGCACTGGTGTGTCCATGTGTAGGAGTCCATAGGAGAATGTCTCTTATATGTTTGTCGTTACTTCTCCGACAGTGCCCAGCGTGTCTTGTTCGTCTTACTCGGGTGATTTGTGAGATCGGAGGCAAGTGGCCATAAAGCTTCTGTTTTGTGGGTTACCCCTTCCGGGATTTGTTCAAAACAGCAAATTACTCGTAGGGAATCTTGCTTGTTAACTTTATTATCTATTCATTCGGCCTTGTGTCACATCCAAGCCAAATGCGTTCTAAATTACAATTCATATATAAATAAATACATCCTCTAAATATATTATTTTCTTTTTCATATTTACATGCCGTCGAATTTATTTCCATTTTTCTTTAATATATATATATATATATATATATATATATATATATATATATATATATATATAATGTGGAAGTGCTGAAAAGATCTCGGAACAGTCAAAAAGGGAATTGCCCCTTTCTTGCTTTTAATTGAAATTTATTGAATTTTGGGGGGATGTGGGAAAAAAATGTGGGAAATAATGTACCAAGCATTTTAAAATACAAAATGATCAAATTGAATGGTATACGAATGCTCCAGGGAAAGAGATTGGGTTCCAATGAAGAAGTGATATCAGAAACTGAGGCGTAATTTGAGGCCAAAGGCATCGAATTGTTAAAAAAAGCATTGAAATCAGTGCATCACCCAAAAAGGTGTTTATGTTGATAAATAAAGTCAAATTTTGCCCAAAAGTTGTTGTTTTATTAGTTAGGCCCAGAACTTATTGAGTGATGTGTTATTTCGTATATGCATATTTAAATTTTCATCAATATACATATATACATAGAAATTTTCATGTACTTTTATGAAGTTATATATAAGTATATATATGTGTGTGTTTGTGTATCTACGCATTTAAAAAAATTCAAAACATCAATATAGATATAAATATATATATATATATATTGATGTCAATAATCTTTATACATGGCTGGACGTATATACATCCTCTGTATGCTCATATATATATATATATATATATATACTTGTATGTATGTAAGAACACATATGCGTATTGTATTCTTTTAACATACAACTTGCGATATGCATATGCTATACCCTGTCTTCATCCGCCATCGCGACCAAGGGTGAAACCACCATTTCGGTGGCTAAGGCGGTATTGCCACCCCTGGCGCCCTCAGCAGCTTTGGCCACTGAACAGGGTATTATTTTGTCTTATCTCATGTCGTGTAGCTCCTTGTCTTTTATTTCCGTTAATGACGTAGTGTTGATTAAGTAGCGTTTTATTTCCATTGAAGTTTAACATCTTCCTCTCTTGAAATCGTCTCGTTTAAGTATGTTTCATGACTTTGAATCAAGGTTTCTCAAAGTGGTTCATGTAGATTCCTGGGAGTGAATAAGATTCCAGCAGAGTGAATAAAAGCAGTGGGGATCTACAGTGGTAAATTTGAAAGGGTGAGTTTGCATTTATAAATGCCTTTATAACAGGAGAACAAAGATCGCTGGATCATCAAAACCATTTACCAGATATCGTACACCTTGCAGAATTCCTAAATGGGTATAATGATCACCCGTAATATGTTGTTTACATTCAACCCGTTCAAAATGTACCGATCATTTAAATGAACGAACTATTTGGCTCTAAATGAAAAGATTAAGATTTTTTGGCGCTGTTAACGACGCATTTAATCATATTTTCATATAAGAAAACATTCAAACCAAATTATCAACATCATCAAACATTTAACCAAATTATCCTATAAAAGTACTGAATCCCTCTTTATAATAGGCTATGAGATGTTTTTAGAAAAAAAATCTAATAATTTTTGAAGAATAAAAACAGATTTAAAAACGAAAGAAAATTAATGAAAAATTAAAATTCAATGCCTTAAATGTTAATTTATATCCATGGTAACAGATTTCTAATAAATAGAATTAAAATCAAATCATTATTAATGAAAAATCCCGCTCTGACCGAAGAGATCTGAACCTTTACTTTTTACGTCAGTCTCAGTATTTCCAGGCATTTGTGGGTGTTAGTGTTTTTATTGTAAAAAAAAATTATCTTGAAACCGAAAACGTGTACAAATCAAACCGTGTACAAATCAAACCCCTCTCATCATGGCATCCAGTGAGACTAAGTTAATAATACTTTGTAATTTAATATTCAATTAATTTATTTTGGGTTGAATGGAAATTAAATTTGGTTACAAGTAAAAAATTTGAGAATCCCTATTCTATAGCATTTCTTGTTGGACCAAGAACTTTTCTGCGTCTCTGTGTATCTTGATATCGCGACTAGGTCTCGATACAGAAAATTAAAAAATTCCATCAGTAAATATGCGAATGTTTAAAAAATATCAGATACATCCATGGTTGTTTCACTTAGTAGACTACACTATTTTCTCTGTGTATCTCCCTTTTTGTCTCCGATTCTGTCTGTCTATTTGCTTCTCTCTGTGTCTCTCTTTCTCTTTGTCTCTTTCTCGTTTTCACTTTCTTTCGTATCTTCTCTTCCATTATAACTTTCTATACTCCAGCCTTCTATCTCTCTGCATCATTCTGTGTTTTTTCTATTTTTCAATTTCCCTTACCTTAGAACTTATTCTCACTTCGCTTTCTTTCTTTCTTTCTTTCTTTCTTTCATTCTACTTACCACACACGAGTTATGTCTAATTTCTGACTGTTAAAATATTCTTTTGTTCCCGCCAAGAAGAAATTCCACAGGCGTACATGTCTAAAATACCCTACTCGCTTTTCCTTCAATTCTGCTGTTATTTAGCTCGGCCTTTCTATCTTTACAAGTTACAACCACCTTCTAACATTTCAAATGTAATGGAATATCTGATTGCACCACAGTAAAAAGAATGCCAGACCCCCTTTTTTCTTTGGCTTTTTTTTCTAAAACTTCCCGCCATTTTTTTTTAATTACCGTCTGTATAGATTTCACGTAAAGCGTAATCACTTGGTAGACACCTCTCGTTTGTCCTGTGTAAATGGTATCCAGCCAACGGAGAACAACATAGCTCCTGGCATAAAGAATAAACGGACAAATACCACCCACCCTTTCATCTACCATAAATGCCACCCGAAAATTTCCGCCATTTAGTGTCTCCAGTATTTCTCTCGGATTACACTTTTTCCCTCTTCTTTTTCTTTCTCACACAGTTCTTTCTCAATGGCGTTTGTTCTCCATGTTTTGTAATTATACTCAGCCTCGATTTGGATTTTTTGTCTTATTTATCTTTTTTAAAAAAATTATTTACTTCGTTTTCATTTATTTATTTATTTATCTATTTATTTTTAGTTGTTTATTCTTGTTCCTTCATGGATTTTATTTAAGATTAACTAAACACTTTAAGTAGTCCAGTGGCTATCATTGGTTATTGCTTTCTTATTTCAGTCGATAAACAGGTCAACTCTTAAAACTTACCCATTTAAATTTTGTGATTAAGTTTGACGATTGATTGATGAATAAGGACTCCAGATCTATAAAACAATTATTAAACCAAATCGAATAATGAAATAGGTGTCAAAATAAAAATTACGACAGTTCATTGACAAAGTCTTTAATCCTATAAACCAAATTTCAGACATAATAGAACCAATGAAAAGAGGTCAAAAGAAAGAATTGCTATTTAAAGTTCTTATACTACAATGCAAGGGCGTCTCAAATGGTTACAGTTATCAAGCTATGCTAACAGAGCATTTCTTGGTGAATTCGATTCACACTGAAATGGTAATTTTGCCGTTCCAACGGACCTTAGAGTGAAAATAAAAGACATTGAAAGGCTAGACTTAGATTAGCCGAAAGATCTGTGTAACATGAAAATGATGGTGATAATAATTGTGATTGATACCTTTGTATGACACAACGAGGATTTACAAATTAAAATTTATGAACGAGTTAAAAAAGTCCGTTTTCTTTTGTAAGTCTGAAGTAATTTCATTCTAATGAAATACGTTAAAATCAAAATGTTCAATAAAGGCTAATTTTTCTGACTGAATTTACGAATTTAAACAAAGGTCACTGGTATTTCTAAGTTGATAAGCTTATCAAAGCTGTCAAAAGTTCCTGGTGCTGCCCGCATACTCAGGCAAATTGCACTACCTGACCTCTTCAAAATCTGAAAGTTCAGAAGCCAAGCCGATCGACACGTGCACCAGGCTGTTTTGCCCCACCTCCCAATCTAGGCAATACGAAAACACACTGATCAGTGAAAGAGGGTCGAGGGAGTTTTTGTCCCTTCTCAACGATCTCTATGAATGAAAGCTTGGTCGTCATTGGCTGCCCAATGAAATGCGATATAATATGATCTGTGGTTGGCTGACCAATCAGAGATATTTGGGTAAAAAGAAATTTTCTATAGAATATTGGCACTGAGTCTATTTAGAGAGCAGTGAAGTCAGAACAAGAGAGAAAAACGAGATTCCGGAACTTACGGCTGGAAGAAGACCTTGCCGCTGGAAGAAAACTCTGACGAAAGAACTTACAAAGTTCCAGGCCCCCGAAATTCTTCGCATAGTACCAAGACCACCTTTACCACTGAAAAAGTTCGTGCTAATTAGCATTAAGCAAAAATGCGAACAATATTCATCACTGTGTTTTATCTCTTCAACAAAGTGTTCAAAACTTTTTCTTTTACTATCGGATATAGTTACATTATCATATTGAAATAAAAATTCATATTGTTATTGTCATCGGGGAGCTGACTTGTTCTTAGGGTTGCCAACATTATCGGCAACTGATTTTTATTAACCTCATGACCCATCACAAGCCGTAGCAAGAAAGGTGCGTCGACCCTCGGATCTTAAAAATACAAAAGGATCTCAGAAATTCATTGACAAAGCAACCAGTCGGTAGGCGCATATGACCATCCCAGTGATGAGGAGAGGGAGTCTCTGTGGCGTAATGGCTAAAGTTTTGGGTTGCAGTCTCGAAGTAAACTAGTTCGAACTTTAGTCGCGCTATTACGTTCACCTTCGGACTAATACTCTTGGGAAAAGTATGAACCTTATCCTCCCAGCTATGAGTTAAATAGTGTCACTGCTGTTTTTCTACTGGCGTGGCTTTGTCATTAAATAACCTACAAAGAAACCAAACTAAATCCAGTAATAGGACTACATTTGGAACGGTCACCAAAGGCATAGAAGAGACTGGCGGAACATTAGGTCAGAGAATGAATCAAGACTATCGAGACCACAGCGCACTTTACATCAGCGAGAATACTGAGAAGAGTCCTAGACACCTGGGGAGGCTTGCTGTCACTCAGACCAGTGAAAAACCACCAGTTAAAACTGGTGCGAAAAACTCACAATAAGTTAGATAATAATATGTTTTATCTCTACTACAAGAACTACTACTAATAATATTGATAATAATAATGATATAATCTTCATTTACTCACCAGACAACAAAGAACGCAGTGGAACATGTAGGTGACGGTGATACCAATTGTAACTGGCACGCTTGGAACGGTTTCCAAAGTCTTGGAAAGGAGGCTGTAAGAGTTGGAAATCGGAAGAAGAATCAAGACCATCCAAACTACAACAGTTTTGTGATCAGTCATAATACTGAGTAGAGTCCTGGAGACTTGAGGAGACTTGCTGTCACTCAGACTCTAGTGAAAAACCATCACGTAATGCTGATGCGAAAAAAATTGCAAGAAGTAAAATGATATAATCATCTTTATCCACTGCTACTATTACTACTAATATCATCTTTTTATACTACTACTACTACTGATAATGATAATATATTTATCAACTACTGTTAGTAGTGCTAATAATATCATCCCTAGCTACTACTCTAAGAAAGATATCATCTTCTTAACTACTACTACTACTACTAATTTATCTCTTTCTGTATGTTTAATCATTTACGTTGTATCCTTAGGTATCAAGATGTAATTTCACTCCTTAGTTAATCAATTTGCTGATTCGTTCGGTTATTATTCATTCAATAATCTTTACGCTTGTTCACCAAGTTATCTGTCCATTCGCTTAATCTTTCATTCAACCTACCATTTATTCCCTCATTCGTCCATCCGTTTATTCCCTTATCCGTTCATCATTTGTTCTCTCGTTCATTCATTCGTTTCCCTCAATGTGCATAGACTATTTCACAGGTTTATGTATTCATGCCTTGTTGAATTCTACAGTCAAAATTTGCTTCCCTTTTGTTGGGATTTAGCACTGGATATCGTCTTCAGATAGTCGAATACAAAACACAAGGTGTTTTTAAAAGGTATCGAGACTGAAGTTATATTTACCAAAACAGAAAAAAAACAATGGATGAAACTTTAATTTTATTCAAAATTGTTATCTTGGCATTTAAAACACTAATTCCATCGAATTTTTCATTGGTCAAAGCACCTAGAAACTTATCTTCTAACATTTTTTAAATTTCTAAACCCTTGAGAGTAATTTTCAATTTAAGAAACTATCAAAAGCTGGCCAAAGCAAGGTCTGGTGAGTATAGGGAGCATCATACTTGAAAATTTCTGTATTTCTCCATTAATACCTGATCAAAAAGTAGTGAGAATTGGCACAGACTCGTCTGGGTAGATGTCTAGACGGCCAGAAGTTATACTATTATTTAACAAGTTTCTCAGATGAACACACATCTTCATTGAAATTTTAAATTTAAAACCAATTTAAAGTTTGGTAAATAAACATTACCTTTATGTTTGTCAATACAACTTTTGGACGGACGGACAGATCGACATTTAGTGAAAGACGCGATTTAATCATTCCCCTCTTGGTTGAAATACAAAATCTTACTAAATAAACCGATAGAATATAAAATTACAAAAAGTTGATTTTGACATGGTACAACATGTGCACGCTATGATGTACTACATATTCTAATAAGATTTCCAAAGGCTTCAGCCTTCATCAGTTAAAACATTGTCGTCTCTTTTTGCACTTTAAGTTGCCCCACATGTACTGGGGTTTTTAATAAGTTGTCGGTAACATGAGCTAAAACATTGATGTCTCCTTTTGCCCCTTAAGTTGCCTTACATGTATCAAAGGTTTTAATAAGTCACCCTTAACATGAGCTAAATTAGTGACGTCTTCTTTTGCGCTTTAAGTTGTCTTACACGTATCAAGGGTTTTAATGAGTCACTGACTTATTCAAATGAGCTTTAACCGAAAAAGTAGGTTATGCTTATTTTTAGGAAATGGAACGGGAACAAATCACCAGGTTAGCACTGAACCATAGAAACAGCGGTTTCTATTAACACTGATATACAGTTTTCATGGTCTACTGAGCATAAGAAAGAGGGAAATTCTAGTTGTCCTACTCATACATTTGACAGAATTAGTGAAAATGGCTTAGCGGTTGAGTATGCGTCAACTCATCTGCTGGTTTACGGTTCTATCTCCAATGCTGAGGTCGCAGATTACAAGGTGTATTCAAAAAGTATTGTGATTGAAACTGTATTTACCAAGACAGAAACGAATAAAAGATGAAACTTTAATTTTCAATAATTGCCAATTCCAATGAGCTTTTCATTGGTTATTGAACAACCTGTGAAACTCTTTTGATATGGCTTGAAGCCGCTCTTTCGTATTTTTAATGCCCTCCATGTCCTTGAATCTTCAGTTTAAGAAACAAGAAAACGATGCGCAAAACTAGTTCTGGTGAGTATGAACGTGGTTATACTTACACAATCCTATGTTTTTCTAAAAACCACATTCAAAAAGTATCGAGACCT
Organism: Sepioteuthis lessoniana; assembly: GCA_963585895.1. Lineage (NCBI taxonomy): Eukaryota > Metazoa > Mollusca > Cephalopoda > Myopsida > Loliginidae > Sepioteuthis > Sepioteuthis lessoniana. The sequence goes on along the minus strand of OY757913.1, from coordinate 72,357,886 downwards.
GCATTATAATTTTTTTTCGAATTGGTTGGTTGAGAGTCTAGAGTTGCATTGATAGTAATTTCGAAAGTTGAGGAGATGAAGATGTTACTTGATCTCGGTAATGAAAAAAATGGAAAAAATACCCATTTACAGTTTGTGTCCTGCGTTTATTAAAGTGTAAATATTTTCCAAATCGTCTTACATAGGCAGAAAGAAACTCCCTGCATCCTGTAAAGGAAAATATTAAAGCCCCTAAAAAGGAGCTACTAAAACGTTAAACCCCTCAAAACACGCGTTAGCTCTCGAGTACTCCAGAAATCTAACTACTAAAACTCTAAATTCAAACTTTCTCATCGCTTCTTTTAATCTAAGTCATCTTTAATCTCCGTGGCGTTATGGCTAATATACTGAACTACAACAACGTTGGAAGCGAGTTCGAGCTTCAGTTGCGCAATTAGGTTCACTTCCTGACAAGTATCCTTTGGAAAGGTATGAATCCCCTTATCTCCCCAACTATGGGTTAAATAGTACCACTATTGTTCTTCTACAAGAATGGCTTTGGCGTAAATTAACCCAGGAAGAAACCAAACCTTTAAACCCACGCGTCTGTCAAACATACAAACTTCTACTCTGAACCCTGATTTTGTGTCCGTTTTCATGACCAAGGATGTGAAAATAAATGAATATATGGATTGTTACTTTACGCTACTTTTATAGTATTTGTTCCCATTTTAAAGCATTACGTCCGTTTTACGTCAAAAACCGGGTTACATCTCAGCTTTTGGAATCAATCAATGACGTAGAGCGGGGTTTGACTGTATTCAACTTCTTAGCATTGTTCAAGATCAACATACATTGTACACAGAGTTGCTGAAAACTTCATTCAGTTCAATATATATTATTTTCTTAAGTTCATTTCAAAGTGTGCTGAGCAAAAGAAATGAGCTGCTATGAGCTAAAAATTCGCTTTGTTTAATTTTTACCTTAAAGCTGGAAGTGTTTGACTGGAGTGTGCGCAAACACATGACTGATATTAAATTAAACTCATATAATTAGATGGCAAAGCTGGAAATGGTTTATCTGTGTGCAAACGTATGAACTCGGGTTGGTTTAAAAATAATATTTCCTACGAACTATGCGTTTATATATATATATATATATATATATATATATATATATATATATATATATGATTTAGCTGGAAATAACCCATAAAACAACCAAACCAATTATAGGAGTAGTATCTGTGATAATTCATGGCAGTATTGCAAGATGTCGCTTTCATATTCACCAAACATTCAGGTCTATATCTTTCCTCGTATTGTGTCAATGTGAATGTGACAACTTGCAGTACAGTCCTTAGGCACTTCCCATGGTGAAACGGTTAACGAACTAGTTGACTATTACTCGTAATTATTTCTGGGAGCTCTATTCTTCTGGCCTTGCGCTAAGCTAAGGTTAGTCATTTATTTTCGAAGCCTCGCGAGTTGTAATGTTTTGCGAGATAGGCTAGCAAACCGTTGTTTTTGAGTTCGACTCCCATTGGGTGCCTCATTCTGCTGGCTTTCCCTGTCAACGGAGCTTAGAATACGATGAGTGTATTCTCAACGGACGGGTGGTCAGGTTCCAGTTCTGGAGCTCTGGTGAGTGTGAAGTACTCCTTTATTCCCATTACTCTCAGATCCACTCTTACCTGGAGTAGGAGTACCTGTTAGGATCCCATCTATGGATAAAAAATCTGTTTAAAAATTATTAGTATTGGATAGGAATACTTGAAACCATAAAACTGTGTACAAGCAAATGATTATTATTGGTCTGGTTTAGATTCTTTGTTTAATGGTACATGAATCTTCGTGGATTATTCAATCCTACCCTTGTTGAAGAACAGTAGTGGCACGATTTAACCCACAGCTGGAGGTATGAGAGGGTTCATGCCTTTCCAAAGGGTATTTGTCCGGAAGTGAACGTAATCACGTGACTGGAGATCGAACTCGAGTACTATGATGTTGCAGTCTATTACGTTAACTGCAATACCAAGGGGACTCTCCTTATTATTGCTAAGTAGGATTAGTTACTTTAAGTTATATAATTATGTATGAATTATTAGTATTAGGTAGGAATATTTGTAACCATACAATTGTGTCCAAATTATTTGTATTAGATAGGAATACTTGATATCATATAACTGTATTTAAACAAATTATTATAGACAAATAAAAAAATGTAAACGAAAAAAAAATGTCAAGAAACATTGAACATATAGTTATAATTACAATTAGACATTTACAAATGAACCAAATTTCGGCATTAGATTATCTATAAGAAGTGATATCCCGTTAAACTAATAAACCAAATTATCATTGTTCTGGCCTTGATTCCTGTAAGTAAATTATTTTGGGTGCTTGGCGTGGTGTAATGGTTAATGTGGTCCACTAGCAGATAATTGTTCGAGAGTTCGATTCTCACTGAGTGTCCAATTCCTCTGGTTTTGTAACAAACTAAGCTACATTTAGTAAAAGACAAATTTCTCCCAAGATCTGAATGGCTATGTGTATTATTCCTAGAAGTACGTTTTGGAACAATTTTTGGTCATGATTTAGATAGCTCATTTCTTTTGCACACCACTGTATGCATGTGTATGTGTGTACGTATTTACATGTACAAAATAGTAAACGAGGAGTCAGGTCACTGAACGCGTTAATTCAGAAATCTATTTAAACTTGGGTAATGCTTAAGAAATTCACCAGTACGATCAGGGGCATATTTGAAAAAGACGGAACAGAAAAGCTTACTAATGGCTGATATTAAAGTAAGGCTAGTGTGAATTAATCTAGACCATGGTAGCCAAGAGCAAGTAACCCATGGTTCACAGTAGGTAATTAATTGGGGCCTTCCGTAGTTCAACTTTGGATGCTTCAGAATGACGCATTAAAGAGCATAAGGGAACATTTTACTGTATCTCTTGTAATTGATTTTGCTTACATCCTCCTAGGCGCTTGCATGTAGGGCACAGCTCAAGGGTTAGACAATTGAACGATAATGGAAAGGTCTTACGCATTCAACCCCACGTTCCAAGAAAGGCCGTTATCACCTTAAATCAGAAAGAAATGTCGTAAATACACATTAATTTACAGAAAACTCTCTCTCTCTCTCTCTCTCTCTCTCTCTCTCACACACACACACACACACACACACACATACACTCACACATTGATACACACACATTCAGACACACACAGGCGCACACCAAAGTTGGAAATTTTAAGTGATTTTCACTCCTGTTAGAAAGAGCGCCTTCAAAAATTCACTTCTGATATAGTTTCTTCTTGAGATAAACTTCTCGCCTTGAGCCAAACTAAGGAAATCTTTTAATATTTTCTGAAATTCTTGTGCATATTATTATTTTACTCCTTCTGAGTGTTTCACACCATTTTCAACAAATGGTTATTCACTGACAGCAAGCTTTTTTGGTCTATGGTCGGCCGGAACAGCAAAATTCACGAGTTGACAAGTTCTTTTCTTCTTGTTAATACTAGGTCTGCTCTTCTGGGCGGGATTTTGTGATCCGTTTGAGCCACAAAGTCCCAGAGAATTTTATGAGTTTCATTTTCTAGGACAGATTCTGGTTTATGCATATTGTTATCATTATTTTATTCATTTTCACACTAACGTTAGCTGATGGTTTCCCCCTGGAGTCTGAGTGACAGCAAGTCTTCTCAAGTCTCCAGAACTCTTCTCAGTATTCTGACCGATCCAAACAATGCTGTAGCTTGGATGGTCTCCATTCGTCCTCTTATTTCCAAGTCCTCCAGTCCCTGTGTCAATACTTTGGTGACTGTACCGAGTGCCCCAATTACAATTGATGTGACAGCCACTTTCATGTTTCATAGTTTTTTCTGTTCTCTACCGAGGTTTAGGTACTTAACCTTCTTCTCGCTTTCTTTTAGTTTTTCCCAGTGGTTAGCCGGAACAGCAAAGTCCATTATACGGCAGGTTCTCTTTTTTGTTGACTATCACTAGGTCTGGTCTTCTGGTCGAGATTAGATCATTTAAAAATTATAGAAAAGTGCACAATGCACAAAGATCGAGTCTTAATAAGAACCGAAATATTGAAGTATTGAGTCACTTTCATGCAAGAGAGAGCACAGTCATGATCATGGTCAACCTTGCGTGAAATTTTAAGTAATTGTGAGTTAATATTTTGATATTTGAGTATACGAAGAGGTATTTGAAATTTTGCGGCTTAGCCAAAGAGGAAATTGATTTTTTCTAGAAATAACTGAAATTTTGGTTGCTGTACTGCTGTATGAAGATGCGAAATAGCATACATATTGTATGGCTCAAGGGCATCATTTTTATTGATTAGGCTAAGAACTTTTTAGCACCATTAACATTCCTCTCTCTCTCTCTCTCTCTCTATATATATATATATATATATATATAATCGCCATAAAGTCACGCTAATAGCACGGAGATCCTTGATCCATTCTCGCCATCCGTCCTATTTGTTCCTCACTACCGGTAGGTCCTCTCGACCGCATTCAGTGTCCACACAGAGTAGATGCATGTAAGTCTTTGCTAATCGGTCAACACTTGCGCACCCATGTGTAGGAGTTCATAATTTCTCTATCAGGATCTCGCATATCTTGATTGTCTGACTTGGATAGTTTGAGAGATAGGAAGTAGGTGACCATTCAGCTGCGGTTTTGTGGGTGTTGTTTCCAGTATTTGCTCACAGGAGTCTTGCACTTACACACACGCACGCACATATAAATATATATATATAGAGAGAGAGGGGGATATAAGGGCGACTGGGCGATCGTTGTGTTTTTCCTTTGGTTGGTATGCCTTATTGTAATCAATTCCTTCGAATAGGTGTCTGTAATTTACATTGTACTGCTCACGCGGATACAAACAAATAGACTATTCTTTTAATATCCTCGGGAGAATATATATATATATATATATATATACACACACAGATACATATATATATATATGTATATAGTAAGAGACAATGGGATGAAGAAAGTAGGCACCAAGTATTTTCTATATTTTTCTTTCCTTTCTGCATCAGTGTGCAATGTGTGTGTGTGTGTGTGTGTGTGTGTGTGTGTGTGAGAGAGAGAGAGAGAGAGAGAGAGAGAGAGAGAGAGAGAGAGAGAGTTGTTTTTTTGTACATCATAGGCTTAGTGGCTTGCTGGTGCAAAGACTTATTGAGTAAGAGGCTTCTTTTAGAGCATTTAGCTGGGTTTTGTTTTCGTAACGTGTGGATATGTCCCTGAATTAGGAAATGTGCATGAACACATGAACGCACTCTAATATACACACACACACACACACACACACACACACACACACACACACACACACACACACACAGATATATATATATATATATATATATATATATATATATGGAGAAATAGTATATTTTGGTAAATCTGAAAAGATGAGAAAAAAGTGGAAAAAGTGGATAAACCAAAACGCTAACATTCAGAAATCATATATCGTTCTTTATTCAAGAAAGAACTTCTTCAGAATGAGAAATAGTTTTTCTAAAATTCAGCATTTGAGGAAATAGATAAATAAAATAAAGATAAAAATATCAATGAAAGGAGGTAGGGGTAGAGAGGGACAGAAAATGAAAGAAAGGGAGAAATAAGGGATATATGTTGGAGTGATGGCGGCAGGGGTTATTAGTTTTGATTGTGACCACCTAAGGCTAGGCGGATTGGGCGGGGGGAGGCTACGGACATCGTCAATCGTATCAAGTTTCACCAAAGATTTGACCAGCAGAGATGGATTATTTCAATATATATATATATATATATATATATATATATATATATACAAACATATCAACTAACTTACCAACAAATATATCCACAAATATATATATATATATATATATATATATATATATATATATATATATTCAAAGATACAATATATATAAACAGATAGATAGATAGATACATACATACAGACAGACAGATCAAATAAAAACATTCCAACAAATAAATATGTATTTTTTATATTATATGTTTTGGCAAAAATATATATATATATATATATATATATATATATATATATCTATATATATATCTATATATATATATATATCTCTATATATATATATAGTTTCCGTCACTTAAGGAAATACGTTACGCTTTAAAATGAATTTCGAATATTAATTACGTCATAGTTTTGAAACAACACCACTAACGGAAACAGAATGTTAAAGGATTTCTCATTTTTTCGTTTCATAACAACATTACATATCAAATGCCCTGATGAGGGTTTAATGTGGTGTAATGGTTATCGTCACAGGAAATGGACACGGCGACATGAGTTCAAATCCTGGACGAGACTGATTGCATTTCACATAGCTCTAATCCCCTTGGGAAAGGTGTGAATCCAATTATTCTCCCTCCAGCTATGGGTAAATAATAGGGCAGACTAGGTTCTTCAGCCTTGGTGAGGCAACAAGTCTAGGAGAAGGAAAACTCTGAATTCAAACCTGTTAAACTCCGCTTAAAAAAAGTGACCTTATGTCATATCCTGCCCGAGCGGAGGGGTTGTAAATATGATAAGAGATTCAAGGAAGGTCTGTGAGGGATGATGAGAGATGTGGGAGGAGTAAGGAAGTCAACACACCAGAGTTGATTGGCAAAAGGGTTAGGGTTAGGTTTACTATGTTGAGGTTTTAAGGGAGTTCAGGAAGAGACTCCTAGGGAAGAGGCCAGTACCCTTCAAATCGGGTCAGTGGCATTTCCACGAGAACAATGCACCAGTCCACAACTCCGTCCTTGTCACAGACTATTAGAGCAAGATGGGCATCAAGACAGTTGCTCACTCTCCCTATAGTACAGACCTTGCTCCCTGTGACTTTTGGTTATTCCCTAAGCTCAGAGGCTGTCGTTATGAGACAATTGAGGAGATGAAAGAAGCTGTCATTGACACAAGAGGACTTCCATGGGGCCTTTCAGAAGTTGTTGGAACAGTACAACAAGTGCATTGCAGCCGGAGGAGAATACTTCGAAGGGGACTAGAGTTTCATGTGTGTACTATCAATAAAAGTGCCCATACGAAAAAAGTTTGGAAACTTATTTAATGATCCTCGTATGTACACTATATACAAAAGTGTATTCGTTTTGTAATTTTCTGGCTCTTTTGACTTTCTCTCTCTCTCTCTCTCTCTCTCTCTCTCTCTCTCTCTCTCTCTATATATATATATATATATATATATTATTTTACAAACTAATAATATAATTCGTATACTACTCAGTAAAACGTGGCTCCAGGTTTTCTTTTGAGTTTTATGCTCATTTCATTTCTAATCAGTTGGCTCTGTGACATTTCGAAGAATTTATTTACAAAACAGTCATTTTTGTTTAGCCTTTCGGCTTAATCTTCCATCGCCTTAAAACCGTCGACTTGAATTGAACACATTCATTCAATTGGAGGAGGAGGTTAAGTCATTTTCTCCCCGGTTGCCATCTTTATTGTAAAATAAACATGACTTTAGGAGTCTTCGTCCAACTTTCAATTCCGACCTTTTTATTCCCAGGAAATAATTCTCATTTGGGATGTTATAAATAAATAAATAAATAAAGTAAAGTTAAATAAATAAATAAATAAAGTTAAATAAATAAGTAGATAAATAAAGAGGACGGAAAGTTCATGAAAAAAAATCAACCCGAATTTCTCCTTTTTATATTTGGACACTGGAAGACCCTGCAAATACATATAAACAATATTATCTATAAATCAAGAGATATTTCAATGAACTTTGTGAGTGTGCGTAGAAATGGTGCTTTTCTGTCAGTAATATGGGCTTTAATTCATGATCCACTCTCTTTCTCTTTCTCTCTCTCTCTCTCTCTTTCTCACATACTCATATTCTCTCTCTTTCTTTCATATGCACACATACACACACGCACACTCTTTCACACACACACACGCGCGCGTGCGTGCGCGCGCACACACACACACACACACACACACACACACACTCTCTCTCTCTCTCTCTTTCACACACATACACGCGCGTGCACTCTCCTTTACATACACACACACGCACGCGCACTCTTTGACTCTTTAAAACACACGCAAACTATGTAATGAAAACAGGACAAGAGATTCTATCTAGTAATCTTTTATTCAATTAAGAATCTTACTACTCGTCTACTTGACAAGCGGAAATGTACAGCTTTTATAGCTTGGATTATCAAAGAGGAGATAATCCATATTCACAACATTCTCCCCCACCAAATTTCTCACTGATAGGGAAGAAAGTCCCTTAAATGTCCAGGCTTCCTACGCGCTCGCAGTTGCCGCCTCGGCAGTCCATGATTCGTGGTCGGAGTACTCGAACAAGGAGGCTCTTCAGTGGGAGCCCGTCTGTGGGCTCTAAAATACCTTGCGCCGAAATGTTTCCTTCTCAGAGGAGCAGGCTGTTCCGCGTTAGAGTCAGTCTCTGGATGAACACGTTTTTTCGGTGCTAGTCCTTCATCTGTCAGGGATTGAGGTGTTGGCCCATCCGAAGTGTCTGACGGAGCCTCAACGGAGACAGTGTCATTAGACGACGTGTCAGGAGCAATTTCAGTGCCATGATCTTCCGGAGGGGCTTCAGTGTCAGGAGGAGTTGGTCTGTCCTCAGGGGCTATCCACGGTCCTGGTACGTCTCCGGCCGGTGCTAGGTCTCTGAGAGACACATTAGACTCTCTACCATTTGCACGTCCAACTAGAGCGTACTGGGGGTTTGCCTCTATAAGCTCTACCTCGTCCACCAAAGGATTGTTCTTGGTGTAACGTGCATGTCGTCTCAGAAACACAGCACCGGGTCGAGATAGCCAAGATGGAAGCAAAGCTCCCGCCGAACTCCGTCGCTGAAAAGATAAAAACCTTTCGTGTGGGGTGGCATTCGTGGCGGTGCACAATAGGGATCGAATGGCGTATAATGCGACAGGAAGGAGATCTTCCCAATTATCAATCGAACATCCGTTATTTGAAGCAGCCAATTGAACGGTTTTTCAAATAATGCCGTTATATCTTTCGCATTGGCCGTTACCCTTAGGGTTGTAGGAAGTTGTCCGGCTTATAGCTGTTCTTCGTTCCTGTAGAAATTGTCGAAGCTGCTCTGACATGAAAGAAGCCCCTCGACCCGAATGTATATAGGTAGGGGCTCCAAAGATGGCGAATAGTGAGCAGAGGTATTGTATAATTGCAGCAGTCGATATGTCTGAGCAAGGGAAGGCAAAAGAAAACAGTGAATATTCGTCGACAACCGTTAATATATATCGGTTCCTTGTTTTGCTTGGTAGTGGTCCTTTAAAATTAAGATTGAGTCTTTCAAACGGCTGTGTTGCCTTTATTAAAACGCCAGTTTTGGGTTTATAAAACCTTTATTTCAGCACACGTTCGACAGGAATTTGTAATTCTTTTTACCTCCTCCACTGAGAAAGGTAAATTTCTACATCTCGCAGCATGAACGTTTCGAGTAATGCCCGGGTGACAGAGATTGTTATGTAGCGTTTGGAGTTCGTCCCCGCTTGATGCTGTACAGCATACTCTTGACAGTGTATCAGCCGTTAAGTTCTCCTTGCTAGGTCGGTAGCTGACGTCAAAGGAGAAACAAGATAGTTCAATTCTCCACCTCGCTATTTTTTCATTCTTTCTTTTACTTGTAGTCTTAGAATTGAACATAAAAGCAACTGATTTCTGGTCTTATTCTCAAGAAGACGTTGTCTTATCTGAGTATTACGTAAGCCGTTAATGAAGGCGTCCAAAATGCGTTCCTCTTGGGCAGAAGTTGCAATCTTTGCTCAGTGTCCGAAGGCTCTTAAGAAAATGGTCCTATGTTTCGCCTGATTCTTGTCGGCAAGTCGCAAGTAGGTGTCTAGAAAATATCTCATTTTTGGGCTTTATGTATGTAGCGTTCAGTACATCGATTGCTTCTTCGTTGGTAACGCAATCCGAGATAATTTCGTTGACCGTGTGAGACAGGTAGTTGGTTAGGTGCGTACGCTTATTGATGGGACGTCCCGGTCTTTCTGAATGTAGAACCTCGATGAAATTTGTAAATGTCTCCCGCCAATGTTTCCAGCACTTGTCGGCTGAATCGCTTTCTGGATCTGTGGTAAATCGCATAAATTATTCCATTCTTAATTGAATAAATTGTAATGAAAACAGGACAAGGGATTCTGTCTAGTAATCTTTTATTCAATTAAGAATCTTACTACTCATCTACTAATCTTACTAATCGACAAGCGGAAATGTACAGCTTTTTTAGCTTGGATTATCAAAGAGGAGATAATCCATATTTACAATACACTCACTCTCTCTCTTTCACACACACACACACACACACACACACACACACACACACACACACACACACACACACACACACACTCTCTCTCTCTCTCTCTCTTTCTCTCTCTCTTTAACACTCACATACACACACACACACAAACTTTCTCTCTCTTTCTCTTTCAAAAACACACACACACACTCTCTCTCTCTTTTAAACACACACACATTCTCTCTCTCTCTCTTTCACACACACGCACACACTATATCTCTCTCTCTTTTAAACACACACACTCTCTCTCTCTCTCTCTATATATATATATATATATGTCTGTAACCTTATTTTCCTATTCTTGACAACTTTGGCTCTAATAGATGACCACTGCCAAACCTTTTCTCCCTTATCTCTTATGTATGATATACAGATTAAATGTTGAAAATTGCTACACAAATAGGTTTTGAAAAAAAAATGTAGAGTTCGAAGGTTAATATTCATTTTTTTCCTTAATGCCAAAAATATCTTGTTTGTTAGTGCAGAAAATGCTCCAGAGATAAACGAAAAAGTTTGGAATAGTCGTAAAGTCAAAGGGCAGGGATTAGAAAAGCCGAAACATACCAACATATTTCCGAATCCGAACGAACGCGGCGCTAGAATACGATTGTGACTTGATATTTCATTTCTTTTAGTTGCCGTCAAAATTCAATTTGTCCCTATACGAGGGTGAGCTAACTTAGATATTCGCATGGAATGTGACCAAATTAGGCCTTGTTATGAGTTAGATAGTACAACAACTGTCCTTCGAGGATGGCTTTGGCATTAAATAACCCACGAAGGTTGATATACGATTAACAAAGAAACCAAACTTTAAGAAAATAAATAAGGTTTATTTTTCAACGAAGTCCGTGTTGCGGTCCGCACACTTCTTCCATTGATGTTGTAGTGCTTGGATCCCATTGATAAAAAAAGTCATTAATAGCAGATATAACGTCATCATATGAATTTTTCAGCTCATCCTTATATAAGTTTTATCTTGTGATTTTTCTTTACTATATCCAACCATTGGTTTCATAAAAATCCAGTAGCTCTTGATCCTAATCTATCTATCTATCCACATGTATTGGCATAAATATATATATATATTTTTTTGTATATATATTTGTATATATACGTGTACATATATACACATAGATAAATATATATGCATATATACATGTGTTTGTGTGTGTGTATATATGTACATATATATACACACACATATATATATATATATATATATATATATAGGTTTGAATATATGTGTATATACACTTGAGAAATGTTTGAATCTGACTAATCTCTCTCCAACCATCTACGGGAAAATAGTAAGGCAAACTAGGCTCTTTAACCTCGGCGTGGCGACCAGTCTAGAAGTAACAACTCTGAATTCAAATTAGATGTACTCCATTCAAAAATTGATTTTTTATCGCATTCAGCTTGTGGTGCAGAGCTGGATAAATACAAGGACATATAAACACACACACACACACACACACACACACACACACACACACACACACACACACACACACACACACACACACATACATACATATGTACATATATATTATATCATCCATAAATAAGTTCACCCCAAGCAATTTTTAAATAGAATTTTAGTTTTCTTCTAAAGCAAAAATAAAAGGATTTTCATTATTTCAAGAGGAAACTCATACAATCGAGGCGGCTATAATTAGATATAATTTATCATCAAACTCTTCAGCATTGAAACAGCAACCAAAAGTTAAATTACAACACATCTCAAAGTAAAAACAAAATTACATAAATATATGTAAGAGTTGTACTTATCTATCTATAGGTATAAATTTGTATATATATATGCATATATATATAAACATAAATGATTTCATTTCTATGTGAATATAGATATATATATTTATTGAATTGCCATGATTAAAAATTTCGGCGAACACTTCCGTGCGAAACAGCTGTTTTGACCTTATTGGATCTCATCTACAGTGCATACCGTGATCTCCACTACTAGAGATCGAACCAACAACCACCGAATGCAGAAGCCGAAACTCTACCCCTGGGCAACCAAATTAACTAGTCATGGCGAAATGCACGACCACTTAACCATATGTGTCTTGAAGGTACGTGTTCCTTACAGAGGACACGATCACCTCTGGGGCTACGTCTTCCCAAGTCGGTGTTATGAATCCACATAACGTTAACCTCATGGGCTGGAAATAGAATTATATTTTTAAAATTGAATCGAGGAATTGATGTTATATTTATTGAAATTTCTAGTCATGGTAATTCAATAAATGTAACATCAAGTCCTATATATATATATATATAGAGAGAGAGAGATTTATATATACATGTTGCTTCATATTTTTATTTTTGCTGATTTTCCTAATAGACATTTTGTGGGAGTGAAAAGACTGCAAGTCGATTTCCTTTTGAAATCTTCCCTTTCTTTTTTTTTAAGCAGATATTTTTGCGATTCATTTGACTCGGTTGTCCACCTATTTATACGCACTTATCCTTCACTCCATAGAGTAAGTCATTCTGTCAACAAGGTTCTGAATATGCTGATTGTATACCTTGCTGAGAGATAAGACCCTCCACACACACACAAAGAGGTGTCGTGGGTATGACACAAGAGTACATCTGATGATGAGGTTCAAGTTCTTTACATTCAAGGATTATAGAACCTCTCTTCATCGCCATTACTGCCAGATCACCTCTGATCTGTTGGTAGTACCTGTTAGGGTTCCATTTATGGGTCGAATAGATGTGCTAAAAATATGCGTATTCGATAAAACTACAAAAAACCTCTTGAGAAACAATTACATAAAAACGTAAATATGAACATACAATTGATGCGATTCCCTAACCAAAAATAACCTCAGACGAGTTGACATGCCATTAAAATGAATCAATTCATATCCTAAGGTGCCATTTTTAAAAAGGTTTCGTAATCTCGTCTAGTCTTTTTTTTTCATTTAACAGACTTCATTTCGTATAGTTTTATGGACTTATCAACAGAAAAAAATACTTTCGACGAGTCGTTAATCATTTTTTTATCGTTTAAAAAAATCTTACTTGTAATTTACTCTTCATAGATCTAAACTAGTCATGAGCAAACTGCTGCCAGCGTTGTTTTATGAATGGTTTGCGTAAGACTTCGATTTTTTATAGAAAAAAATCTTTTTACAGAAGAGAGTGAGAGAGAAAGAAAAAATAAAGAGAGAGAGAGAGAGAGAGAGAGAGAGAGAGAGAATTTTTCCCTATTTCTAAGGCAGATGTTTACGCGTATGGTCTATCGTCCCATTAAATAATGGAGGACTTCCCGATCCAGACATTGGAGGACGTAAGTTAACTTGTCCCTTGATATAAAAACAGCTGAATGGCTTGAGGCCAGGTGTGTATATTTTAGTATTCGCGTTTGATACTTGAAGAAAACCATTACGACTACTGTTGTCGTTGTGGTTACTTAACATGCAGTGAAAATAGTTGCAGTACTTCAACGAAAGATTTCCTTGAACTTTTAGAAGTACTACCCACCTGATGATGAGCCATGTCTCATTGCTGCCTGTTTCTCAAAAATAGTTGCCTATGCTTCAACTAAAATTTAAAAAGATTGATCGTAGTCAGTAGACCTTTAAAATAAAAACAAATAATTCTGTATTGTTTCGGTGAAAGTTTTTATGATCTTGTGAAACCGTAATTTTCGTTTCATGGTTTATTGTCTTTGCTCAGAAAATAATATACTTCTTCAGGGTTTGAACTTTGTTGATAAATCTTAAAAATATATAAATAGGATGCATGTATTTACCCACCACCTCTATGTGCAGTTGGCTGAGGCAGTAGAATACACTGACTGCTTCTCTGCAGAGGGTTAACCTCCCCCGCAACGAGTAGCCTCGATATCAGGCTCCAGCCCTGGAACTTTGGTGAATGTGGAGCACCCTTTCATCACCATTCTCCAAACTAGAGTGGTAGCATTTGATAGGGTCCTATTTATGGGTCAAATAGAATTACTTGACATTCAAACTGAGTGCAAACAAATGACTTATGCTAAATTGAATTGTTAGAAATAGAACTGTTTGATAATTTATCTGTGTGTAAACAAACGAATGATATTTAACTGAATTGTTAATGATACATAGCAATACTTGAAACCATTTAACTGTGTGCAAAAGAAACTGAGCTCGTTTAAAAATGTTATCAATAAAATGTGTTTACAGATCATATATTTAATATATGTATAAACAGGATTTGGTATTAAATAACCTACGACGGTTCATATGTTATAAAACCAAGCCAAACCCAGCCAAACCCAGCCAAGCCAAACCTGCACCTCTACTATGAGCAAAATGTAACCCAAAGTCCATTTGTTAAGCAGAATACAGCTGGTTTAAATTAAGAGTTTTTCGTTCTCTTAGACTGGTTTCAATGGTGACTAATACAGCTGACCACTTTGCCACAGATCTTTCAACAATTGGTGAAAGCCATTTTATTTGGGATTGGTTAAATTGTGTTGGAATTCGGATAGCCATCTTATTTTCAGTTGTGCGTTACAAAGAGTACGCCTTCTAAGTAACAAGGTTGGAACACGTATTAAGTCTAGGCTTATAGCTTGCAGTTGTTCATATATACTTTAGTCATTTCTGATTGACCAATCTATTGCTACTACTGATGGACAAGTCTATAAATATTTGTTAGTAATTTTGAGACGGCTGATACCTACTCTCTAACGAGCCCCCACCTCCAACAAACTGTTTAGATAGTATTTACGCGTTCGGCTTTGATAATTATAATAACTTACATTGTTCTAATCAAAATGACGGGATGACGTATTTATCTATTTATTTATTCATCTTCCCAGCCTCTCGGTCACTAATAGAATATGACACCAAGTCATTTTGTTAAGCAGAATGCTGGTGGTTTGAATTCAAATTTTTTCCTTCTTCTAGAATAGTCGTCCTATCATGGTGAGAGAACCAGTCTGCCCTACTGTTTATGAAAAGAGAAGAGATGGATTCATGCATTTCCCAAGGGCATTAGCGCGAAGTGAAACGCTTACAGCTTCAGTCTGAATTTGAACTCGGGTCGCCGATTCCATTTCCTACGACGATAACCGTTGCGCTAAGTACGAATATCTGTTGTATAATAGGAAATTTAGATATGAAAAATATAAAAATTTGTAGTTCAAATAAGAATCAATGACATAGGGTAGTTGTGTCTATTACAAAAGTAAAATGACTGAAGAATGCAATAGCAAAACTCGGTTTGGTTTCTTTGTTTAATGGCATATCAACCTTTATGGATTATTTAATGCTAAAGGCTTCCTTGTAGAAGAATAGCAGAATACTATTTAACCCATAGCTTAGGGGGATAAGGATGGTTCATACATTTTCCAAATTATTAGTTCGAAAGGACAACTAGAATTCGAACTCACTTCAAAGCTGCAGTCTAACAATTTCAGTTTAGTTTCTTTGTTTAATGTCATATCAACCTTCGTGGGTTATTAAATGCCAAAGCCATTAGCGATACTATTTAGCTCTTAGTTAGAGAAGAAGGGAGTTCATATCTTTTCAAACAGTATTAGTTCCAAAGTGAATGTAATTTTCTGACTGGAGTTCAAACTCGCTTACGTCAAGGTCGTAGTCTACTACATAAACCATTACGCCACGGGGACTCCTTGAATTTGCGTTTCTGATTCCATTTACTATGACCATTACTGTTTCGCAAAACCTGCTTCAAGATGTTTGCTATTACGCATTTGTTGTAAGGCGGGTTGAACCAAGTTATATTTCTATTTCTGTGTTTTGGTTTGCTTTTTGTAGGTGTGTATGAATACATCATAACTTATACAAATTATTATTGCAATCTAATACAAAACATATTCCAGCATAGAATACTAATATTGCATAATACTCTATAGTATATTACAATATTACATATCTCATCACCACGATATTTGTTGCGTTCTGACCCATCATTCTCCTTCGTCTATCATGCTTACTAATCAAAGCTTTATTTTCTTTGTAATGCAGTGATGACGATATTTTGTTCCTTAGTTAAGATCATCACCACACACACACACACACACAAACACACACACACAGAGGAATACAAACAAAAAATTCACTCGGTGAAACTGTCGCAACTTTGGCTACACATCGCGACTCATATATCCTGGAGACGACCTCAAATTTGTCGCGTGGCACATGTATCTTTATACACACATACTAAATATCACTTATACGACCACACACAATAATACGCAAATAAAATCTACACACACACACACACACACACACACACATGTAAACACACGTTCTTTTGACTGTATTTTTCGATTTTTCCAATATCTTTCTTTCTCTGTCTGAGTGTCTTTTATAAGACGGCATAAAACTTATGGTCACAGACAATCTTCCATGCTATTAAATATATATAAAACTAATATATATTTACTTATTTATATATATATATATATATATATATATATATATATATATATATATACAAGTAGGATGTGTGTGTATTTGTATGTTCAGTACTCTTTATAAAACTAGCAAGAATAAGAAGCGGTCCATGTGGTTTGTGTAACTCTGGATGTTGACATGTCAGCCCAGATTTTACCCGATTATACATTAAAGACAGCAGGTCAAATATTAACCAGCTTTCTCTGTGCTTCTAAATATACGATCTCTTGTTACTATATAGATTTGCAAACCACCCTGAAAGAGGAATGAACATAGCCTTTAATTAACACACCGAAAATAAACATTTTTAAGCGATATTGTGTTCAAAGTGAGACTATATTTTAACAATTTTAAGAAGGAAACGTTTCCCTTGGGGACTGATTAACACTATAGGAGCCTGGGGAACGGCACAGTTACAGCGTGAGAATATGCGATGTGTTGGAAACTTTACGGTTAGCAGTTAAAAATTAACTTGTCAAAAAAACAAGAATGATAAATCTGGAATTAAGAAAAAGACTAACTCTTATACTGAACATTAAGTAAAAATAAGATATAACAAATTAGGTTTCAGAGAAACCGTAAATGAAATAGATAGATAGATAGATAGATACTTATGTATCATGCGATTTTCTAAGACCCAAATTTTAGTCTAATATTAGGGAATCGCAACATACGTGAGATATAAACTTGGCCTAACCTTGGCCACTTATTTAAACACACAAAAATTTCTTATCTAGCATTTGGTGCGACTCCTAATTTGTTTTAGTAAGATTTGTTTTAGTAAAGTTTGTTTTAGTAAGTCACATGATATACGAGTATACATGTTATAGAGTAGTAGTTAGCAGGCTAGTTTCATTTGAATGCTCTTCATTTCTGACAATGTACCTGACTGGGTTGTTAATAAATAAACATTCACGTATAAATATGTAATCCCACGTAATTATCTCTAGCTGATGAATGAACGTCCACACGATTTTAATTTTCTCTGACTTAGGTGGTTAAGACTTTTGACCTGTTGTTACCTGTCAATCATACCTCTGCATATGTTCCACCCATTCGTTATCCAGGGTTCCGAGAGTAGTCGAGGCCACTATGTCACAATATGTGCGTGTGTTTGTGAGTGTGTGTTTGACTAAATATATTTACATTTTTATATTTACCTGAAAGTCGGTCTTATTTTCCATCTTCGAAGATTATATATATATATATATATGATTAAATAGGACAGACACTATGTGTCTGTTTATTTTATCTTTGATTCTTTCCAATCTTTTTATGAGTTGCGTGACTTCTAGATAGAATGAATTCAGGAAGGCACCGTATTTTTCCCAAGTACACTCGATCCTAACTAAAGCCACTTTCGGAGGAACGAATGATGAAATGAAAAACACAATGACGAGTCATATACATTTATAGAAAAAGTAGGAGAAAGGACTGGTGGGAGGAGAATTTACAGAAGAAAAGAATTTTACTATAGGCAAGAGGAAAAATTGTCGGGAAAAGTGTTAAAGGTATTTTATAATGTGGCTGCTATATTCATAGTTGATCTTGTTTAAAGAAAGTTTGTTAACCTATATATAGAGAGCTCCAAGAATTGTAACTTTTTGCTTTTTGTTTGTGTAATATAGAAGTGTTTTCAGTCAGAATTTTTCTTTATTTGGAGTAAAGGCACGAAACACGTTCAAAAGAGAAAATGCTGCCTATATATATGCAATTCTGGATATCCCTCATTTGTGACAATGTATGAATTTACCCAACCCCTCCGCTATGAGGAAAATATGACACAAGGTAAATTTTAAAATTGAATTTGAAGTTTTCCTTCTCCTAGAACTGTTGCCATACCAAGGTTAAAGAACCCCGTCACTTATGACCGTGTTTCAGATTGCGCCATGCTAATTTAATAACTCGCTTTTACTGATTTTTCCCATTTATTTTTTAAATCAAATATTGTTGATCACAGAGGCAGATCGAGAGACTCGCAGAACTTGCAGCTTCTAGGGAGGCAGCATTTGTGAGGTAACCCTGAAAAATCTATTAAACCACCTCCCATTAAAAAAAGATTGGAGCAAATTCGAAAATATTTTGAATTTTTCAAAAGATATTTCTGAACTTTAACTTACAAAATGCCCTATTCACTAACAAACTCGTTCGTAAAAGAATAAAGTACTGAAAAAAAAGCTGATTTTGGGGTCAATTTTATAATTGAGCTGGAATTCGCCGCTAAAATCGTTTATTGCTTTTTTTTTTTTTTTTTTTTTTAATGGGATATCAACCCTCAAAACCATCCTTGTAGAACAGTGGTAGAACTATTCAACCCATAGCTGGGGGAATAAGTGAACGTAATAGCAAAACTGGAAATCGAACTCGCTTATCTCGAGGCCGCAGTTCAACACATTAGCCACGACGGCACTGAGACCCCCCCCCCGAAGAAATTTGTCTACATGCAAGTAATTACTCGTGAACATCGTTTTACAATCTAAACAACTTTTCAATTACAAAATTCTCCGTCCTATTTTTTACATTTAATTTTTTTTCCTCAAATCATTCTTCTAGCGAATTACACAACCTTTTATGCTGTAAAGTTAAAATTACAAGTTAGGACTTTTTTCTTTTAGAGACAGAAAGAGTTAGATAATGATAGATAAATAGATTGATATATATATATATATATATATATATATAGAGAGAGAGAGAGAGATTCCTATACTTTTTGTGTGGGCGCAAAACTGCTAATTATCATAATTATTATTCTATTCCTTGCGAGTTTTCCACATTACCTCTAACTGGGGGCTTTTCAATGGAGTCTGAATAACAGGATTCTTTTAAGTACCCCAGCTGATTTTAACAGTTCTGTGGTCTGTATGGTCTCGATTCAACCTCCGATTTCCGATTGCCCCAGTTTGTTTTGCTGTCCTTTGAGAACTGTTCCAAGAAGTCCAACTGTGATGGGTATTACCGTCACTTTAATGTTCCATAACATTTTATTGGTCTCTGTCAAGGTGCAGGTATTCATATAATCTTTTAAAAAATCTTTTTTATTCAAATTTTAATCATATCTGCCCTTGCACTCTTTCTGCACCAGTGTGCTGCACTCCTTTATTATGTGACTGTTATATATATATATATATATATATATAAGTGAAGAGAGACGAAATACCTGCAGCATTTACTATTATTTATCGCCTAATCTATTTTCGCTTTAGGATAGCGGTATTTCCTCGTTTTAAATGTCCTCTGTGTAACCATTTGGTGGTCAACTTGGGTGCAATTTCCTTCGTTTATTTTCCGAGTAGTCAATAAAAGTATTTTCCCTATTTTGTTTTCAATATTCCTGTTTTTACGTTTGTTTCGTGTTATTGTTGTTATTGTTGTTGGTGTTGTTGTAATACATTCACTGTAACACGAGGAGGGGACAAAGAGAAGACGATAAAGATTAAAGATATGAACTATAAACCACAAGGGTTAAAAACAAGGGTAGGCATATTCTTGAATGTAGTAAAAAAGGTGATATAAATAGACGCAGACCAGTCGGCTGGGGTTGTAGAATACGCCTACTGTACCTATGCAAAGGGATAAGATCTCTCCCCACAACGTGTGTCCTGTATATGAAATTAAACCATCTAATGGTAGGGCTACAGTCCTGGAACTTTGGAGTATCCCTTCACTGCCATTACTCCCTGGTCTACTCTGACCCTAGAGTGATAGTACTTGTTAGGGTCTCATGCATGAGTCAAATAAGTAAGTAAAGTTTGCGATCTTAGTCGAGGGTGACCCGATGACTCCCTTTTCAATAGCTACTACACCGAGGTTTAGATTGCTCCATACCTTATAATGTTGAGCGTCAAGCAAGGCCGCACCAAGTACAATTTTCGAGTCTTTGGTATGGTTCGACCAGGGATTGAACCCTTGGTCTCTCCGAACCATTGGCGAACACTCTACTCATTAGCCATTTAATCATTTACTATACTTGAAACCATTTAACTATGTGCAAACAAATGAAAGTATTCACTAAAAATCATTTATGTAAACAAGATTTCGCATTAAATAACCACCAGGGGTTAATATGCCATTAAACCAAGTAACCTTATCTAATAGATAGAAAGTCCGTTCGACTAAAGGTTCCGTTTGTGTTATGGATGGACTTGTTTTCTGGATGAACAGTAGTTGTAGTAAGGATAAATTTGGCGCTCAGGGCTTCGGCTTTGTATGCGAAGCGCGGACTGGCACAAACTGGAAGTAGTTGTAGACGGAAGGACAGTAGTTGAAGGAAGGATAAGTTTGGCGTTTGGGTTTCAGCCCAGTATACGTGGCAGGGAACGGAAGTAGATACAGACGAACATATATGGCTAGTTTCTTTCTTGCTACACGGTTGGCGCAGACTAGCATTCTTTTCATCTGCTTGATGCAGATAGTAAGCTTAGTAGTTGCGACGAATTTCTGATTTCTCCTAACGGTATGAAATTGCAGATAACTATCGAAAGGTCGATATGCAGTATTGGTGTGGCGAATGGTGACGTAAGATCTCTAGCGCTGCACGTGGGAATGTTAGTAGGGTGAAGCCGCCAGCAGTGTGGCACCACTGATAGGGTTCAAGCTGTATGGATTTTCAATCGGTAAGTCACCTATGGAGTTGCTGGGTTTCCATGCTTGTACAATTAATACGAATGTGGAGCTCCGAGAACGAGTCGCGTAGTTGATAATTGCAATGTCCGGGAATTGTTTGTTGGTCTGTTGATGTGCTTAGCTGATCGCTGCTAATGAGAAAGAGTACACTGCGTAGTGCTGGGCTACTTGCCCAGCACGTGTGTACTGCCAAGAGCCAAGGGAATAACCCGTAGATTTTGGGGACCGTTCCAAGTGCGCCAATTACAATTGGTATCACTGTCACTTTCATGTTTCGCAGCTTTCTTTGTTCTCTCGCAATGTCCAACTACTTGTCTTTTTTTTGCTTTCTTTGATTTTACTCTGTGGTCCTCTGAGACCGCAAAGTTCAATATACAGCAATTTTTAAAAAAGATTATCACTAGGTCTGGTCTTCTTGCTGTGATTCGGTAATCTGTTTGCATTTCAAAATCCTCGAGAATTTTATGAGTCTCGTTTTCTCGGACGATTTCTAGTTTGTGTATATACCATTTGGTATTATGGTAAGTATATATATATAGCGAGAGAGATAGAGATAGAGAATGGTTCCGATACTTTTTGTGTGGGCTCAAATTTAGCTGACAGTAGGGGGGCAGTCGGACCTAACGTCACCACTGTTAATTATGCTTATACCATTTAGTAGTATGTTTAAATTTCAATTTCTTGTACAGTTCACAGTGGATCACCTTCCTCACTCAGTCATGTCTTGTCATACTCCTTTTGTTCTAGTTTGCAGCATTCATTTAAGCGATTAATGGATTCGTCTCTATCAGTACATAATCTACACTTTTCTGTTGCGTATAATCGATTTTGGCTTTTACACAGTTGGTGCTTATGGCGTTGTTTTGTACTGCTATAAGATGAAGTTCAGTTTCTCTCTTAAGGCTTCCCTTTCGTAGCCATGTCCAGGTATTCTAGTGTGAGATTTCGTCATTTGAAATATCCATACCGTTGTTTTTCTTCCCATTTCTATTTCTTCGATTCTGGGGAGTCCTCTTCCTTCTCTTCTTGACACGTATAGTCTGTATATGTCATCTCTCGGATGTAAGGCTTTGGACATTGTCATCGACTTTCTTGTTCTCTGGTCCATTTGTCTGAATTCTCTTGTCTGTTTTAAAAATGGTCCCTACTATCTTACACAGGTAACTGCCCAGGTGTTTATCCCTTTGATGAGATTTATGCTGCAGAGTTAAGTTTCAAAAATTTTTCTTGTTCGTCAGAGATACAATTTTGTAATGTTTTCTTTCATCTCCGCTTGATTGCCGGTATCAGCTTCCAATATTTCCTAGTACATGTAACTTTCCTTTTCTCAAAGCGTTTTGATTTATTCTTGATTTAGCAGGTCAATTCCTTCCGTTATTTGACTTGTTCCCACTATGAGCATGGCACATTTTTCTCTGCCAAATTTATTCCTATATCCTGGATGTATATTAGTATCTTTCGTGTCAGAGTCAATTCTTTTTTTATTCTTTGCAAACAGCCTGATGCCCTCTATGTACATAAGAGCATTAATCTTGATTTAATAATTATGATTTGCAGCCCCAGTACACCTAATATGTAAGTAAGTGGCATCATTGCTATTACAAATAGTATTGGCAAAATCGCATCTCCTTGGAAGATGCTTCTTTGGATTTTCACTTCTGCTATAGTTTTTTCTCCAACTGTTAATTCCACTTTCCAGTTTTTTATGGCTTCCATGATAAGTTTTATAACTTTGTCAGATATATCGTACATTTTTTGGCAATTTACTATTCAGGATTGTGGGACAATATCACAGGCCTTTTTGTAGTCAATCCACACCATAACTTCATTTTTCCGTCTCACTTTGTTCTCTTTGTATATGTGCAGATCAATCTCCTGTTCCTCTTTTTCTCTTGCGGTATCCTTTTTGTTTTTCGGGAAACGGCCCGCGGCCTACAAGATTTATAGTTTTATAGATTTTCTCCCAATTCTGTGCTGTTAGTATATTCCACATCATACACAAACAAGTTATCAGTTTGTAGTTGCTGGGGATGGTTCCTTTTCGGAGATCTCTCTAGATCAGGGTAATCTTCCCCTTAGTCATTCATTCGAGTATACTTGCTTCTTCAAGGCATTTACTCAGTTGAAGAGCTAGTTTGCCGTGGATGGATGTGAATTTTTAAAACCAGAATCCCTGTATGCCATCATGGCATGGCATTTTCCAATTCGGTTCTTTTTTGAGTATTGCTCTGATCGGTTCCAGGTGTATTTCTGCCTTAACGCCTTCTTCACATCCTTGTAATTTTTTCATGTTTTTTTATCCACTCAGCCTTTCTGTTATGTTCTTTCTATTCCTATATTTTATGGCAAAATTATTTTGTTTCCTCTGCTGGTTTGTCCTCATGCATTTTCCACCTACTTGTTGGTAGAATTTTCTTTCGTGATTTTGGGATGTCAGGTTTTGTTTGTATTGCTTGACCATGTCTATTTTGTTTGAACGTTTCGTCTCCTTTCTTTCACCAATTTCTTTTGATTTATTTCAAGTTGCATTATCAGAATTGTCTGTTGTTTTATTTTGATCTTTTAATCCCTACATATCTTTTTTTATTTTTCCTTCCTTAGCACTGTCGTTTGTTGTCACAATTTCTTTGCCTCACCTTCTAATCTAACTTACCATTCAGATTTATATTTCTGTTCAAGTTCTTTAGGAGGAGACCAATTTTAATCGCAGACTAGTTTCGTTCCTCCATAAATTAGCTCGTTTATTATTATTTACTCATTAGAGTTTTTCACATCAGCGTTAGCTGATGGTTTTTCACTGGAGTCTGAGTAACAGCAAGTCTTCTCAAATCTTCAGGACTTTTCTCAGTATTCTGGCCGTTCTCAATAATGTAGTAGTTTGGGTGGTCCGCCAACTTCCAAGTCCTCCAGTCCCTTTAGTAATCCTTTAGTTACTGTTCCAAACGCACCAATTACAATTGGTATGATTATCACCTGCATGTTCCATAGTTTTTTCAATTCCCTAGCAAGGTCGAGGTACATATCCTTATTGTTATTATTATTATTATTATTATTTAAGAGTTTTTCACACCAGCGTTAGCTGATGGTCCTCCACTGGAGTTTGATCAACATCAAGTCTTCTCAAGTCTCTAGGGCTATTCTCAGTATTCTGACCGATCTTAATAATACTGTAATCTGGATGGTCTCCACTTGTTCTCTTTTTCCCAAGTCTTCCAGTCCCTTTATCAATCCTTTGGGGATTGTTCCAAGTGCACCAATTACAATTGATATCACCGTCACCTTGATGTTCCATAGTTTTTTTAGTTCTCTTTTAGCTTTCTTTAAATTCTACTCTCTGGTCTGCCGGGACGGTAAAGTCAACTATTTGGCTAGTTCTCTTTTTTTTTTTTTTTTTTTTTTTTTTTGACTATCACTGGGTCTGGTCGTCTGGCCGTCTAGCCGAGATTTATCATTATTAAGTAAAAACAGTTCTTGAGACGATATAATTGTGAACAAATTATTTGTATCAGATAATAATAGCGTAACGGCTATAGACGTTGGTTCCCTAAGCTTGTAAGGAGACAATCATCTACAGGTTGCTGATTCAATCCTGACTGCTGGCGAGTAACAATACAGGAATACTTTACACTTGTACTTGGTTATGGCTAACGGAATCAGAACTGGCGACTCCCGTGGATTCAATTAAGGACGTAGTTCGAAGTTCCGTGAACGTTCCCGAGTTCGACAAGCACCTGAAGAAGGCCGGAGGACATATCGGCCGAAACGTCGTGGAAATAACAATAAAGATGAAGACTATAGTCCGAAAACCCTTAATGATAAAAAACAGATATTGATTGTTGAATTTTTAGTTATTAGTTGTAGTTATATGGAGACGCGCTTAGCATAACAGTTATCATCGTTGGAAATGAAATTGTTGACTTGACGAGGCTGCTTGTGTTTCACTTTTTACTAATTCCTTTGGAAAGACATGTATCTATCTGGTCTCCCAGCAATGAGTAAGTTGTAGGCCAGACTAGGTTCTTTGACCTTGTTTAGGGAACCAGTTTAGAAGGAAAACTAAATTCTTTACTCCGCTTAAATTTGACATTGTATCACATTCTGCCTGTAGGATGGGTAAATACTTCAAATTATAATTATTTAGAAAGGATTATATATATATATATCAGATGGTGTCCCCATGGTGTAATGGCAAAAGACTGCGAAATCATTGTAAGAGATTTCGAATTCCACTTTCGGACTAATGCCCTTGGGAAAGGTATGAACCTCCTTATCCTTCCAGCTATGGATTAAATAATGCCACAACTGCTTTCTTCAAGGCTGCTTCAGCATTAAATAACCATTTTCTATGAAATAAAGAAACCAAACCAAACCAAACTATATATATATATATATATATATATATATATATATATATATATATATATATATATATATATATATAATTGCATGCAAGAAAAGAAAAGAAAAGAAAGTGAAAGACTGATTTCGGTGTTAAAAATACCTAAGAAGGATCGACAGGTCCCAAAACCAACCAACCAACCAATCAAATTTCGTCAGCTGATTTTCGACCTGAGTTTAAAAAAAGAAAAAGACGTACAATCTGGATCAAATTCCTTACATTTTATAAAAATACCTTGATAAGTTTTTTAGTTGATGTAAAATCGTGAAATAAAAATTATTTTTTCTTTAAAGATCTAATTCTTGAATTTCTTTTTCTGTTGCAAACTGAAATTCTGTTTCTCCTATCCACAATCGGAAATCAGGTGTTAAAAAGTCATTCAAGCGGGAAGTTAAGTGGTTGTACATAGTCTTTCATGAGGCCGAGATCAGGTGAGAGCTTTACTCAACCGTGTGCGTCTTCATGGCTTGAATATAAACAAAACAAGCGTCTGGGTGGAAAGCGACTGTCGACCTACTGTCTCTCTCTGTGTCTAATTTCCTGTTTTTCGTCTCACTTAAGACACACACAAGCATTAAAAAGAATAAATAAATAAATGAATGAAGAAAAGTAGAGACTAATGCACAAATAAAAAAGAAAATAAATAAAAAGGCAAAATAAATGAATAAATAAAACACGAAAAAACTTTTAAAATTTATCAGCTTTCTCTGATATTATCTCCGTATAAATATCTTAGAAGTCTTTGTTTCGGATTGCACACACAGAGTAAGCAAAAATTGCTTCAGTAAATACTCAGTCTTTGTAGGTGCGGGATAAGGTTTTACAGTCAAGTCATATTGAAAGCATTGGTTTCCGCGAGATGTTAAGCAACAATAACTCTGTTCTCTACTTAAATGGGTAACTACTAAGGAAGAGCAGAGAGTGTAAACAATTTGTGCCGGACTAAGCAAAACAAAATTTTAAGTTATGTTGAAGATATTTGTTCTCGTCTCTTCGCTGAAGTTAAGCAACATCGGACCTCTTCAGTTCTGAGATAGGTGACTGCATCAAAAACACCATCACCTGTAAACAATTTCAGACAAATGCAATTCTTTTCATCTCAAATTGCACTTATGCGATCTGTCAAGTCAAGCAGACTCAAGTTGTGTTTTTACATTTACTTTCGGACTAATTCTCTTGTGAAAGGTATAAACCACCTTCTCCTCCCCAGCTTTGGATTAAATAGTATCACAACTGATCTTCTACAAAGGGGGGGGGGTATTAGATAACCCATGAAGGTTGATATGTCATTAAAACAAAGAAACCAAAGCAAACTAAGTTAAGCAGTGTCGTACCTGATCAATACTTTGGTAGGTAACCACTTAGAAACAGCAGGTAGCGTAACCCCCCCCCAATCAACAAACAAAAAAAACAATCAAACAAACAAAAACTAAACTTATCAATACCAGACTAAGCCAAAATTTATAAATTTGAAGTTACGTTGAAAACAGTTTCTCGTTTCTCTAACGAAGTTAAACAACATTGAACCTGTTCAGTACTTAGATGGGTGACTATTTAAAAAAACAGCAGGTTCTGTAAACAGTTTCAGACAAATGCAGTTTTCCCCATCACATATAGTGCTCATGCAATTGATCACAGTCAAGTTAAGCAGTGATGTGCATGGTCAATATTTAGATGGGTAACCGTGTAGGAATGTCAGGTACTGCCAGCAGCTTGCGTCCTTGTTCACAAATATCCAAAAGTGAATTGAAGTTCGTTAGTCTCGAGGACTATGGATTTGGGCGCAGGTCTCGGGAAAGTTGCCTATGCAGCAAGAGTCCCTTTTCACACACATTAAAAGCCTCATAGGCAATGAAAACGGCACCCAAGTATACATCAAGACACCGGTGTTAACCAAGTGAGAGGTGCTTTTCCGTTGGAGAAATGGAAATCAAAGCAAGACAGCTTCAAAGCTAAGGCTCGGCTTTTCAACAGCAACATTAAGGCCGTCTCTTTTGTATGGCTTTGAATGCATGAAGAGAAACATAAAGAAGGTCGACGTCTTCAATGACAGCTGTCTATGAAAGATCTACAACATCTGATGGCATAACAAGATCTCTAATGGCGACAGAGAGGAATACGAAATGTGATCAAAAATATCTAAACTGAAATTTAAAATATTTTTTATTTTGAATATTTCTAATTTAGAAATTTAAAATTCAAATGAAGATGTTTGTACAAATCAGCAACTACGAGACATTTAAACCATTGTTTAGATATCTAGACAGCAATTTTATATATTTGGAGAGTGTAGAGTCATCCTTTCATTGCCATTACTCCCAGGTTAACTCTGATCTGGAATAGTTGTCGCTGATCGGGTCAGCGGGACCCATCTGGAAATGAAGTGTTCCACTACCAGAAACAGATTGACAAAATTAGGTTTTTAAATACTCAAAGATTACAAACTGAGTTAGTCTGATGGCTCACTTAGATAATTACATCTCGATAATTACCAACAGATCATTACATCTCGATAACTACCAACAGATCATTACATCTCAGCAATTGCTAACGGATAATTACATCTCGATAATCACCGACAGATCATTATGTCTTGATAATTACTAACAGATCACTACGTCCCGATAATTACTAACATATTACATCTTGGTAATTACCAACAGATTATTACGTCTCGATAATTATCAACAGATCATTACGTCTTGGTTATAACCAACATATCATGACATCTCAATAATTACCAACAGATGATTACCTCCATGATAAGTTGCAAATAACTGATTTTTAAGCCACTTTCTCATTTTAGATCACCTCTGTAGTAGTATACGACCTCGTAACATTAACCGTTTATATATAAGCAAGTTTTCGATGTGTAATGTTTATCGTCGTAGGAAATAGACTCGGCAACCCGAGTTCGAATCTTGAACATGGCTGCTTGCATTTCCCATAGGGTTAATACTCTTAGGAAATGTCTGAATCCATCTACTCTTTCTCCAGCTATGTGAAAATAGTTAGCTAAACTAGTCTCTTTAACCTTGGTATGACAATTGGTCTAGAAGGAAAACTTAGAATTTAAACCTGTTGAACTCCGCATAAAAATTACCATGTGTCAAATCCTGTACATGCCGGAGGGGTTGGGTAAATACTTGCATTGCTTTTAATCCAATTATAACTTACTGATCGATTTGTTTTAGTTGTCAGCGATGTTTCTATATTTTTAGTTGTGGTAAAATTTCTCATTCGCTTGCAATTTGTGAAATACATGGGGGAATCTGGATACGATGTACAGCAAGGGACAACCAAGCCCAAGACTTCGATCGCAATCGACTGGTAGATTGCACTCCATTAAAAAAAGTTTTTGCTCTCATATGAAGATTATTAAATTGAAGTACCGTTCCACAATGACTGATGATCACTTAGAAGCCTCGTTGAGGATGGCTACCAGCAGTTACTCTCCAGAAAATGCAGCCTTGGCTAATTCCATTTAGTGCAGGTCATCAGGGTAAGATTGTGACCATAAATAGAATATTCAATTGTATTGTGCCATAAGGGCTCATGAAGAGATGCAAGGGACACGAACATATAATGTATATAAAAAGTATATTCAGTACATATACAAATAAATATATTTAGCATTTCTTAATACAGATAGATCTTTTTGATTTGATCATTTTAAAAGTAGCTCGCAAGCCGAAAACGTATGGGCACTGATGCCTTAGACGATCGATGAAGAACTTTCAGTTGGAATTCTGGCACTCTAATTGATCTTTTAGGTCTAATGTGCACAAAAGTGCACGTTCAGTTTGAACAGTAAATGTTCAATAAGATTCAAACAAAACGCACAATCCAAGAAAGGGTTTACTAGAGTTGACTGCTATGTATACGTGCAATCTGAGTAATTTTGGGTGATATACTCACTAAAACAAACTCCGTGATAATTCTCGATAATTTTTTATTAGGTCTCGATGCATTTTTTTTCAACAGTTTTTGATAAAACTCAGGATTGTGCAAGTTCAACACATTCCATACTCATCAAACCGAGCTCTACACATTTCTTCTTTCTAAACTGAACACTAATCTCAATGATAAATTTGGAAAACGTCGAGGATATTAAAAGAAGTAAAACGACGCAGCTTCACACCTTATCAAAAGAGAAGTTTAAGGGATGTTTCAATTAGTTTAAAATTCACAGGAATAAGAGTGTTGAATGTCAAGGGAACTATTTTAACGAAAACTAATTTTTCATTCCTTGTCTTGGTAAATACAGATGCAGTCTTGATATTTTTTAACACACCTAATGTGTTCCTTGATATCAAAAACAGGTTATAATGGCTCACTCATATTGCAAGAATGTCCTGTGTAATAATGTCTCTAGTTGCTTTCAGATAGACCCCAATCGGGGGAAAAAGAGAAGTAACCCTAAAAAAAAGTATAGTGATAACGGAACAGAAAGAGATGGGTCTTTGGTGAGACCATCGCTTCTTATGTTATACACCTGGAATGAGGAAGCAATAACACATATAGAAATATAAACTCTCTTTTTATTTACGATAGGTCAAATTGGTTGTGTGTGTGTGTGTGTGTGTGAGAGAGAGAGAGAGAGAGAGAGAGAGAGTCGATTTGGTACTGCTAGGGAAATACTAGGTTGAGATACATCTTCAGCTACCCTTACAATCCGGAACCCCACCCCTCGCGCTAGCGCACAAAACGGCGTGAATGCTGACTGCTTACCACTGACTCTGCTGACTGCTTACCACTGACTCTGCTGACTGCTTACCACTGACTCTGCTGACTGCTGACTGATTGCTCTCTCTTAGGGGTTGAAGACTTCCATCGTTATATATTTTTCGGACGCCTACGCAATTCTTTTTTGAAATCCACACACTAACCGGCTCGTCAAAGGTCAATATGTAACTATCAATCTTTTGGCCCCAGCTCCAGCCAGACCACCTTCGTCCACCCGAAGGATCAATGACAAGCATAGCACAAGACCTTCGGGTCTTGTGAAGCTATGACCAGCAAGGTCATCTGGCATACATTCCTTGAGACATGGCAAAGACTAGCATAGTTCACATTGCACTTTGTGATCCTATGAGCAGCATTGTCCTGCAGCGTACGAGTCTCGGGTTACGTGCGAGTTCTCCCTCCCCTAAATCCCCACTATAATATGACCTTGTGTCAAGTCTTGCTTGGTGGGAGGCAACACAAATACTGCTTCACAGTCTTTTGACAGAGAAGTCATATAAGAAAATTAGCAGCTTAGTTCCAGGAGGCACCCCAAAATTAAGCCAACTTTGTGTCACATTCTGGCCTCGTTAGGAGTCGGATTAAAAAGCTTCTCGATATTTTGACGGAAAAAAATACGGTGGCCAATCTTTACATTGAGGGTGTTTGCCTTCCACCAGCAGCAACTCTTTATTGCATCCAGAGGAGTATTAATTTAACGAATCCCTCTGCCAGCGACAAGAAGCGATTTATGGTTAAGCAAGATGTGACACAAAGCCAAATAATCAAGCGGAGTACAGCTGGTTTGAATTCAGAGTTTTTCTGCTTCTAGACCAGATGCCATTCCAAGGTAAAGAACCCAGTCTGCTCTGATGGGACGAAACACAAACCAAAGCATAAAATAGGATTCAGTATCGTTCCGGTCATATATCCCGGGGTGTGTGTGTGTGTGTGTGTGAGAGAGAGAGAGAGAGAGAGAGAGAGAGAAGGAGATCATATTTCACGTTGTCTAATGGATACTATAATTTTTTAGTGAAAATTCACGAAAAATAAAAAGCAGCCTAAAAAATGTTCAATTAATCTGCAACAATTTACAAATTTCGGTTGGTCAAGACTCTGCATTTTAACGCCGAAAAATGAATAATAACCCCACCCCCGTTCACAATAAATAAATAAATAGAATAAAATAAAACAAACAAATAAATAAACAAACAAGCAAACAAACACAAGCAATAAAACAAGTAAACAAACAAAAACATCCCCCCCTAAAAAAGACAAAACAAAAAAAAAATTTATTGGCGGGTTGGGGCTTTTGTGAGTGATTTCAAACAGTATGTTCCGCAGTTTTCTAGTTCGGATTCTGAATCAAAAAGATATTATAGACGACAAAGTTTTTGAAAACAAATTTTATATAAGTGAAACAAAAGAAAAGAAAAGATAAAAAGGATAAAGTGTTGCAAATTTGTTGTAATCTGCGGGAATTTATCTGAGAGAGAGAGAGAGAGAGAGAGAGAGAGAGAGAGAGAGAGAGAGAGAGAGAGGTAAACAAATTTCCTTGAATATTACAACTTTTTGTGGTTTAGTTGAATTTTTGGTTGATTTTTCTGCTATCGTTTAATTTTAGTTGAGTTTTCTGTTAAGCTGACCTTTAGTCGAATTTTTGGGTTTTGTTGTTCTGTTGAATTTTCTGTTTCGTGGAGTTTTAGTTGAATTTCTCGTATAGCTCCTTGGCAATTTAGTTCCTTTTTAACGGTGAAAGGAGTGAGTGACAAATACCTTTCTGCTGGCTATCTTTTTACTGCTTCACAGACCGTCAATCGAGCGCGCACAGAAGTTTTGGAGTTGCTGTCGAAGAAAAATCTCCCACATCGCAGCCAGTCCCATTTTTTTGTTTGAAATAAATTTTTATAAAAGAAAAGCGCTATTTTCTTCTCTGAAGTTTCGTATATGAAGAGGAATAAGTAATATATCTAAATAACCAAACATCGTAACACATACTTTTTCGTTCTTTATATAACTGGAGATCTTATTCATCAAACGGACACCAGCATAAAATAACCCGACAAATGTTGACACGCCATAAAAACGAGCCAGCAACGAATCAACATACAAAAAAAAAAAAAAAAAAAAAAAAGATAAAAGAAATACATTAGTTGTCACTCTTTGTCAAATAACCTTAACATCAAAAGCAGAACTTAATCCATCTAAGGTTTTGCTATGACCCTGGTCAAGTTTAACATACATCGTTCACTGTGAATAACTGGATTCTAGAAAAGGCATCCCCGCAGGCATCTTTAATGTTTCAGCAGTGCATTCCACTGGAAATATTCATCAAAGATGAACAGAAAGGACGATATTCTATAACACAGTCATGCTAAACAAAGAAATACAGGAAAAAATGCTCAGCCAAATTGTTCCTTAGTCACCTTCCTCCCTAACAATTTTAGGTTTTCTCAATTTATCTTCCATTTTGAATTGTCATCGAGTAACTTTTCCCCATTATACTTATGACTTATACGTATAAGCGAAATTCTTTTTTCGCTGTTGCTTTTCTTCCACGATCTTTTTCAACAATTCTCAAAGTAATATCAAACTTTTTTTTCTTTTCCCCCTTTTTTTTTGTCATAGTCTTTATAATTTTTTTTCGATTATCATCTCTAGTTTGTTTCATTCTTTGTTTTATTTTTCTGAATTCATACCTTCTTTTCCTTTGTTATTTCATACATTTTTCTTCTTTTCTTCTTTTCTTATTTCATATATTTTTTGTCTTTTTTTCTTTTCTTTTGTTATTTCATACATTTTTGGTCTTTCTCTTTTCTTTTGTTATTTCATACATTTTTGGTCTTTCTCTCTTTTCTTTTGTTATTTCATACATTTTTGGTCTTTCTCTCTTTTCTTTTGTTATTTCATATATTTTTTGTCTTTTTTTCTTTTCTTTTGTTATTTCATACATTTTTGGTCTTTCTCTCTTTTCTTTTGTTATTTCATATATTTTTTGTCTTTTTTTCTTTTCTTTTGTTATTTCATACATTTTTGGTCTTTCTCTCTTTTCTTTTGTTATTTCATATATTTTTTGTCTTTTTTTCTTTTCTTTTGTTATTTCATACATTTTTGGTCTTTCTCTCTTTTCTTTTGTTATTTCATACATTTTTCGTCCTTCCTTCTTTTCTTTTGTTATTTCATACATTTTTCTTCTTTTCTTCTTTTCTTATTTCATATATTTTTTGTCTTTTCTTCTTTTCTTTTGTTATTTCATACACTTTTCCTCTTTCTTTTCTTTTGTTATTTCATCCATTTTTTGTCTTTGCTTCTTTTCTTTTGTTATTTCGTCCATTTTTCGTCTTTTCTTCTTTTCCTTTGTTATTTCATCCATTTTTCGTCTTTCTTTCTTTTCTTTTCTTATTTCAAACATTTTTGGCCTTTTCTTCTTTTTTTTTGTTATTTCATACATTTTTCGTCTTTGCTTCTTTTCTTTTCCTTTTAAATAAATTTTCATTTATCGTATTCTTTTGTTTTTCCATACATTTTTTGCCTACTCTTGTTTTTGTTTTGTTTTTAAATACATTTTTTGTCCTTCCTAGTCTTCTTTTTTATACATTTTTTTAATCTTTGCTTTTTTTCTTTTTAAATAATTTTTGTCTTTTTTCTTTTCTCTAGTTATTTTCAAACATTTTTGTTTCTCCTATTTTTTTCATATATTTTTGTCATTCACCTTTTCGTTTGATTTTTCATACATTTTTGTCTACCTCCTTTTCATTTGCTTTTAAATATTTTTGTTTATTATTCTTTCCTTTTATTTTGTTTGTTCATACATTTTTGTCTATCCTTCTTCCCTTTTGTTTGTTTATACAGTATTTTATCTATTCAACATAACTGAAGTAGGATAGATAAAATACATTTTTGTCTATTCTTCTCCCCTTTTATTTGTTCACACATTATTTTGTTCCTTTTTTTCACCTTTGTTTGTTCATATATTTTTGTCTTTCCTTCTTCACTTTTGTTTGTTCATACATTGTTTCGTCTATCATTCTTCACTTTTGTTTGTTCATACATTATTTCGTCTATTGTTCTTCACTTTTGTTTGCTCATACATTTTTTGTCGATCATTTCCCGCTTTTCATACGTTATTTTGTCTATCCTTCTTGACTTTTGCTTATTCACACATTTTTGTCTCTGGTTCTTCACTTTTTTTTGTTCATACATTTTTGTGTATCCTTTTTCACTTTTGTTTGTTCATACATTTTTGTCTCTCCTTCTTCACTTTTGTTTATTCATACATTTTTGTCTATCCTTCTTCACTTTTGTTTGTTCATACATTTTTTGTCTACCCTTCTTCACTTTTCTGACTATTATTTCTTTTATTTTATTTGTTCATACATGTTTTGTTTATTCATTTATTTGTTTCTTTTTGTCTATCCTTCTTTTTCCATACAATTTTTTTGATAAATCTTATTCATACATTTTTCGTCTATCCTTCTTTTACCGACCTTTTTTTTTTGTATATCCTAAAAATGTTTCCTACAGTTTTTGTCTCTCTATACATCCATTCATTTTTATACTTTTTTCTATAATCTCTCATATTGCTTCATTTTTTTCTTCATACCCCAGTTCTTTCTATTTTCTCTTTAAAATTCCTTTTTTCTCTTACATTTGTCTTTTCTTTTTTCAACACTTTCTTCTTTCTTCTTTTTCTCAAAATTTTCTTTCTTTCTTTCTTTCTTTCTTTCTTTCTTTCTTTCTTTCTTTCTTTCTTAACTCCGTTGGTTTATTCATTCCTTCCCCTCCACTCTTCCTGCTCCATCTCTTATTCCGTCATTACTGTTTTTTAAAATTCTTTTTCTTTACAAACAATACAAGAAAGTAAATAAATAAAACTTTCAAGTTCCCTGCACCAGAATGACCTTTAACCTGAACATCCCTTAAAAAACACCCTAACCGAACTGACAAGACCTCCTTAGGGGCTTGATATCCCTCCACTCCACAAGGACATGACAGTTTGTATAGCAAAAGAGGACATAATATATTCGCCTTAATATCTGTTATTCGCTTAGGCTTTTTTTTTCTTTTCTCTTGTCAGCCTTTAACAACTGAATTCATTTTAAACATATTTACAAACAGAAGACTTCAATAAAGAACACAGAAGACGTCATAAGGGAGTGGGTCATATTCACTTTCCAAAACTAATGGTTTTTTGATCTGTTGAATATAACCAATAATAATAATAAAACAAAAAATAAAAACAAGAATAACAACGAAAAGTAAAAACTAAAACAAAAATGACAAAACACAAAAATAAAGACAAAACAAAACTAACAAAAACAAAACAAAAGTGGCAAACAAACTCGAGATTCAAGAAATAGTTCCGTTTGGATCAACACATTTTTTTTTAGGAAGGCGCATTCAATGACTTGTCAACAACACGTTCTGTTAGACGTGACAGTATTGCTCAATGGTTAGCTCAAGAGAATGAAGGCTGAAGAATATTAAGTTCTTTCTTTCTTTCTTTTTTTCTTTCTTTCGTTTTTTGTTCTGTTGAACATGGCGAGAACAAAAACTTAGAATTACCCACGAATGCGCGCACATACTGCCCCCGCCCCCAAAAAGCAATTGCTTTTTTTGAGCTTTGAATATTGTTGGGTAATATTCAACGACATCTTAATATTGTTCATCATAACAGTGCATGATAAACTTCATTTAACAAAAATAGTGAAAATTTCATATGTGAAAAGATATTCATTATACTGTAGAGATTAATAAATTAACAAAGTTTGAAATGAAAAATAAAACATAAAATAAAATAAAATACGAAAATGAAAAATAAAACCAATAATAAAATAAGAAATATCCCATAATTCCACTTTCGCAGAAAGTTTAACTTTCAGCACCAATAAGAATTGTCTCTTCCCAACCCATTGGATAACACGTGAGTTTACAACCGCTCGGAAGGAGCAGTCCATACTCCATAACTTTTATTACAATAATTCATGGGCTTAACTAAAAGAAAGTTCCATGAGAGAAGCCCTTAACGCCTTGATCCTGAATCTGATAAATTGCGGAAAAAATCAATTTAAAGAAATACACTTCGTAAATATGTAAAATAATACTTTAGGGTATCGCTTGGGAATTTCGACCAAAGTCGAAGCTGATTAAAATCTTTACTTTTCTAAATAAGCTGATTAAAATCTTTACTTTTCTATAATAAAAAAGAAGTGAAAAGTTTAATTAAAGTCTTCACTTAAGAAAAGTAAAGATTTTTATCAGTTTAAAAAGTTCGGAATAAGTTTCTTTTTAAAACCAAAAAATGAATCCCTAGCTTTATTCGTTTTTTTTTTTTTTTTGTTTTTGTTTTTTTGCGAACGTCTTGGAATTATTGACACAAATATATTTTATAATTTCTAGACAATGGGAAATAATTATTTATACAAAAAGTACTCCTATCCATTATATCACTTTAGTCACAATCTATTCTTCGTGTATTAGCATTAATAATAGTGTTTGCTAAATAAGAAAAAAGACGTTTTTTAGTATCAAACATGAAAATACAATTATACAGAATTAGAAACTCCTACCCTCTCAAAAATAAAATAAACAAACAGTAAAAAAAAAGATTAATCATTTTAAATCTTGCCACAAACTCTAATGAAAGGCTTAGACACATAGGAAGAGATTATTTTTCTTGATTATTGTTGTCAAAGTTCCCTTAGTTGTAGTGAAAATTCATAATTTTCTAAAAAAAAAATTCTCAGAAATTTCCTATTTTTTTGGCTATTTTGGAAAATTTTCTTTTTAGAAAATGATGACACTTTGCTACATCTAAAGGGAATTTGACAACTATAATCAAGGAAAATAATCACTTCCCATGTGTGTCTAAACCACTGATGTTTCATTAAAACCTGTAGGAATAATAAAAAAATGTGTTCAGGTTGTTTCATTTTTCCCCATTAGAGTATATAGTTAATTACTAATCTTAGCTTAGTTACAACACAAGGTTAAAAGCATAGTGCATCCAGTGACACACACACACACACACGTATATATATATATATATATATATATATATATATATATATAACCAAAATAAACGAGATAAATGACGTGTTCAAAAGACTTGTCAACAGTAGCACACAGAATTGAGTGAAAGCAATACACATTATCTAGTAACAAGAATTAAGTAGTAATTTACTAAGCTTTTTGCTTAGATGTGGCTCAAGGATATATGAATAGGGCACCCAATGAGACTCGAACTTACTTGTGAAGGTTTACTAGTTATAGCTTGCTAACCATTACACCATCCGAGGCACCCTTTACATGAATTAAGTGTATATCAGGATTATGTATTTTTGACCATGGAGTATACATAGAGCAATAGGTATCCAAAGAACAGCATTAACGCTCGGGGAGCGTTTTGTTGTGCTGGTAGTTGTTTTTTATGCCCAAGTGATGGAAGTTTTTTTTTTCAATTAGTATGGTAGTAGGATTTGGGGATAAAATCCTGTGTCTCTTTATAGGGTTGGTATTTGAGTAAGGATTATTCTTATTCATATTGTGGGATGTATGTTTGTGAATATTTATGGCTTTCGATTTGGCACGGTGAATGGTAGATTCGGGATATTATAGTTTGGAAAAAGAGTTATAGATGTGTTCAAATTCTTCGTTTAGATATTTGAGGGAGCAGAACAAAAACAATAAAACAAATAGTAAAGAACAACTCCAAAAACACACATTCCCTATCCAAGGCAGGTGTTTACAAAATCCGCTGCCAAAATTGTAATAAATTTTACGTAAGAAAACAAGCAGAACATTAAACAAAAGAATCTACG